>JAECUM010007058.1:0-95502 GCA_016617855.1 Megalonaias nervosa | reverse complement strand
CTTTGAAATCTAATCCGCTGACCAGCATACAAAACATCCCTTTCAAATCGCACTGGTCTCCCTCAAATTTGCTTAATTCTTCTAATAAGGACTTTCAAAATAAAATTTAAAAATAAAATAAAATATATAGAAAAAATAAAATAAAAAGAAGCTATATCCAAGACGGTAACAAAATGTGTAAAAATAATTGAAAACATTCTTATAATCTAAGACATAATGCGGTTATCTACAGATTTAAAAAAACTAACATTTTACTTGTCTAAATAAAGTGATTGCTTGCTTGATCGTACAGGTATCTATTTTTTTTTTTTTTTTTTTTTTTAGTCATTAGGACGGAGTATATAATCATTCTCTTTCTTGCTTAGTTGTGTACGTTCATTCATTAAATATGAATTTCTAGTATGACCGATACTTGTTTTGTTTGGGTTTTTTAAATTTAAAATAGAGCTTTCTTTATGTATTCACATCCGTTAAATTTATATCGTACATGTATAATTGGCATGTAAGAATAAAAAACCAAGTACTTTTTTCCAAATTTACGATAAATTTTTTAATATTTACTATTAGTTAAGAATTTAATAATGTTTGGGAAAAGCTTTTATGGTAAAATAAGTAAATAAACAATTTATACAAAGTTACCAGAATGATTGAAGGAAGTGTTTTACGATATTTACGCCTCATTTACGTGTATCCTTGGATTGACAGACGAAATTATTATCAAAGGGTATCATTTAGTAAATTTAAATTATATCAAAGCCATGCAAAATGATTACTTATCATCTCTTAGGAAAGAAAGAAATAATAATGGCATGTCGAAATAAACAATCACAGGCACGTAAACAAAGCGTTTATTGGCATCCACTTTTTATCTTTGTTCGCTAATTAGTGTAACGCGTTTAATATTACTTCAATCATAACCATTAGTGTGACGCGTCTTAACTTAGTTCATTTATTTCATAACATTTGAGTATGTATACATGAAATTTTATAATACTTAATTTGTAATATACCAAAGCGTGAAATACAGGAATTTATTGGCGAAATAATTTTCATATTTTTCTCATGCCTTTATTTTCACATGTGACGCGTGGTCTTGTGCTTGTGAACAAATATAACAGACAGCAACGCATAGCTAAGCAGTTTTGACCGGTGAGAAAGAATTAATGCAGCTCCTGTCCGTTGGCAAACAAATCGATTCAGAACAGTATGTATATCATCATATTAAATATAGTGTGTTATTGACGTGTTCACTGGCTTAAACTAAGGAAGTTTAGACTAGTTTTGTTGCTTACAAAATTCTCTCAAATTTTGCAATGCGAATTAATGTATTATGGACCGAGCGAACTGCAGTAGCTCAAAATCGATAGTGTGGAATCTGCGAGTCGCAGGGTTCAATACCACACAGGCCAACCCAGATCGGCTGCTACGGTTTATCTTTTTTAACGATATTTAGGTCCCATTTCCTCCAGTAGATAATATCAAGAATGTAATAAAAATGCTTCTATAACCTACAAAACAAAGGTATCCATACCTTAGCATGGAACTGTGACATACTATCTCGAATGTTTGACAAAGGATATCCAGTTTACATCAGCAGAATGAGGTATTTTAACGGCTTTTGCGGAAAATGTAGAACAGTTTGCTTGTTTATAGGTATAATTATCAAATTATTCCATTAGACTTCAACATTCAACAGTAAAGAAATTCACATGGTGTATCAATTTAATTTATTTACATTCACGCGTATGGATGAACTGAACTCTTTATCTGTCACGAAGAAAGGTGTTTAACTTTCATTGTTTGATGTTTAAAGTTTCGACTAATCTATAGCCAGGAGTATTTGGTGACTGTGATATGGCTGACAACTTCTAGATCCTCAATGCAAACACATCTGGAGTGGGATGTATGCTCGAAAGAGCTGAACTCCCTGTTGAACATATGTTTGAAGGCTATGAAATGGAAGTACAAACTTGAGATATTATCAAAGTGCTCCATTTCAAGTCAAGGTCTAACTCAAAGATAAAGGTCGTTTGAGCAGATAACAGCATGAAACTATATTACGTGTGTTGGAGTTAGTTGAAAGAACGCATTTTCTAACGCGACTTTGTGATATGTCGAGGCCATCACGCGTCATATCAGATACGTCCTCCACTGCTCCCACCCAACCCCGGACTTTGAACAAAACACGAATGCGGTTTTGTATTTATTGCAAACCACTCATTATATATAGACACGCATATGTCCGTAAAATACCTAAATAATTCCAATAAAGATTTGTCATATAGAAATATTTACTGAACGTCAGCATCAAATTCCAGATCAATCATGATAGATAACAGAGTTATATAAAATTATATAATAACGATATGCATTGCATTCACTACCCAGCTGTAGACTATGAACTTTGCGTGTTGTTTTGATTCATTTGTACTTTAACAGTACATAGAATTCAAAAGACAGAACATGGGTCCAGACCGGATAATTTGCTGAAGATGTAACATAAGAATTAATGACAATAGTAGAAATATTCATATGCAGTCATATTTTACTTTCAAGCACATCTTGATCGCCTGATGAGTTTTATACCTTATGCAAATCCTTAGTTCATAGATTAAAGCTATTGCTAGGGACAAGGTGCGCATTTAGTTGGAATTCATGTTGGGACTGTAATTTATTAAACTACCTGATTTATTTTTATGGAACGTATACACGTATCTAGCAGTACCAGTTTAGTTATTCCTTACTCAAATAATGAACCTCTGCTCATTGCAACAGCAATGCATGGGTCAAAAGTCCAGATAAAATAACAAAAACGGACAATATCTACTTGCTACCTCCAACTGATTTGCTTTCAGATCAGATATAAAATGTCAATTATGCTTAGCAAAAGAATAAATTTTACACACACACACAAACACATCTATCGTGCTATTTACTCGTTTTTGTAAGGATTATGTCATTTTTATTAAGTATTCTCCTGTAGAATCCAGGGATAACCTTGTCCGTTCTGTTTAGCGTATATTTGTAGTCTTATATAATTGTTTCTGTATACCTTGATTTGTTTCTTAGGAATTCGGAAAGACAGATGAGATTTTATTATTAGGTCGACATGTGTGTTGTCTGCTACACACGGTTATCTACAGGACACACGGTACTAATGGTATGGAAAAATGGGAACCAGCCTGGAAATGGGTGAACATAAAATAGAGTATATATGGGTTTGGCTGGCCAGGATTGGTTAATAATATGTTTTAGGAAAAAAAATCTTTGAGAGCTTATCCTAGTTGTAAGTGCAAAAAAAAAGAAAAATAGAGACATTGTTTTATTGATGGAATTTCAGTCCTTTAACAGTCTTGAGTTTGGAACACTCATTACTAAAATTAGCACCTGACTCTTTGGTGCGGAATTGAAAGCACATGTTTCAAACACGTGCAGGTCCAGAAAATGCCGCGGCTCATATCCTTTCCTCTACACAGAAGCTGACATCCAGGTTTCATCTATACTGATAAATATAGGTTTGATCATGGACACTCAGAAATTTTAAGTTACTGAATTTTTAATATCATGGTGTTTGTATAGGTTTACTATGGGAACTGAATTAGTACCGTGATTCCTATACCACCTACTCTGTCACATTTCTTTGGTGATGTGGGCATGGTCGAGATGGTAAAGTGGTCAGGGGAGATGACTGCATCTGTCACGAGAGGAAAAACGTCAAGGTTACGTGGAGTTGAGCGATCTTGCGAGAAATCATTGAATCTCAGGTTTGCTAAAGCCGTTTCTGAGACTGAACTGGAGATTTATATTCCCGATGTGTACGTAATGAACGTTTAGGCTGAACATAATGTTCCCTACGCGGCATCAGTTAACGGTTGTAAACCTGCAAAATACACGCTTTCCAAGTCAATAATGGCAGTGCATGATATTTAATTACATCTGACTGAAAATTGGTCCAGCTTACTGTAGATTACCAAAAGCTTCATTGAAAACGCATCGTCAGGTTTGGCAGATCTGCTGAGATGCCTTATAGCGAGAGAGTGCAGTATTTTAAAAAAAAAAACAAAAAAAAAACAGGACCCTTGCAAGTTCTTGTATGAGGTGTTGATCTCAACATTGACGGGTGGTTTTGTTCAACATCGTGTCTTGCCTTTCTCGAAGTTATTTTCAGAGTTTTGTCAAAAAAAGAAAACACTTTGAGTTGACCCCAATGCCGCTGACAGATTACTTTATGCTCCGTGCACTCTGATCGCAAATGCTGATAACTTTGACCACTTTATGCTTTATTGGTTTTTGTTAAAGACTGCATTTGAAGTTCGTTTCTCAAGCAATGTTTTATACTGGAATCAAGAAACCTAATCACATTGTGCATCTCAGTCATTTTGATAAAGTGTATACCGTGGTCACAAAAGCGGGTTACTCTGACCCATATTTTACACTTCACTGACTTGGGTTAAATTTTATGTTTGAAGTTCTTTTATCGAGCACTGTTCATTCTGGAACCATGGGACTGGGTGATGACATAAATCAAATCAGAGCTACACAGTTAAAACAAAGGTCACTGTGGTCTATAATGTTTCAGTGACTTTCTTACATTTGTTGCATTTAGCTATTGACCATATAGACCTTTTGACTGCTCATAATCGTACTCTACATAAATCATGAAACTAGATGAGTTGATGCATTTTATTGCTCTGTACTCCAAAAACATGTCTCTGGCATATATTTCACTCTTCAAAGTCTTTGATTAAATGTTATCCTTTAGGTTCATTTCTTGGATACTGCTCATTTTAGAGTCATGAAATTGAAAACTGGGGCATTTCGTTTAGTACTACAACCTTGCAAAAAAAGCCACTTTGACCTTTATTTAATGCTTTGCGGGCTAAGTAATTGAATTATGCTGAACATCACATTTGGACAAAGGTTAAGGAATAGAGAAGGTTTTCTTCCATTTATCTTTGTTTTCGTCCTTTTAACTCGTAAATTTCCAAGCATTTTTTTTTTTTTTTTTTTTTTTTTTTTTTTTTTTTTACCCCCATTAGATTTGAACCAAGTTTTGTCGTTAAGATTCATTTCATTAGCTTGAAGGAGTTTAATTAGGATAACACTGTGGGAATATTTCTTAGAGTTATAGCCCCTGATGGTCTGAGCATTGTCTTTGCTAGTATACAATCTTGTGCATACTTTAGAATTTTAAAAATCCAATTTTACCTAAACCGTGTGTGGAGATTGATCCCAAGATTTCTGATGAGTGTGCCAATTAGCACTTTCTGCGCATATTTTCAAGCCTTTTTTCATCTCAGTATCGATATATTGCCAATTGTACAACCCTGTGAGCTCTCTTGGCCTGCACATTTACTGGCTATCTCGCCTTAAGGCCACCTGAGCTTCCTGTATGACCCTGCGTTCATCGCGTTTCATGTGTCTGTCAGAATAAAACATGATTTCATAACTATTAATTTCGCAAGATTCAATTTATAATACTACACGTAAATAAATTAACGTAGACAATTATCGCTTCATCTGAGTGAATTCTTTATCTTCATTCTTCCCACATTCAGTTAAAAGGACTATTCAGCATGTGTCACATCGCAGTTAGTTCTCTTTAGTGTCCAGCCATAAGCAGATGAGTAGCAAAGTTCTCCAGCGTTTATACTGAATTAAATTTTGTTATGGTTCTTTACTCTTGTGCCATCGAGTATGCTGCGGTCATTTCTTATGCCGACTTGTTCTTGCTTTTTATATAAATTGTGACAGCAGCCTGAAACAATTTATAAAACAAACTTATAATAACAGGCAAATGAGAATCATTACATTAGTATCTATCTTTAGCGTGATGACTGCAAAATAACAGACAGATCCCCATTTTGACTCTGACAACGTTCTCACCATGACTGTAGCATGAGGATAACATCAGCACTATATGTTAATAACAGTACCAATGGATTATTGCCAGTTTGTGCAGTCTGGTACGGAAAGTTATTATTAGTATCAATGGACCAAAATCCCAATTAATGCAGTCTGGTACCGAAACTTATTAATATTACCAAGAGACCAAAATGCCAGTTTGTGTTGTCTGGTACGGAAAGTTATTATTAGTACTAATGGACCAAAATCCCATTTTGTGCAGACTGGTACGGAAAGTTATTAATAGCGCCAATGGACCAATATGCCAGTTTGTGCAATCTGGTAAGGAAACTTATTAAAGACTAATAGAAAAGTTAATTAATTCCGAAACTGATAAATTCATGATCCCTATACTGCTGTTCACTGAATCACCGTTATTAAATCTCAAAATGTATCTGTTGTTATGTATAGTTAATTTGATTGCTTGTTTTGTTAGTTTAAAAAAATTATTTCATTACATGCTATTGTAATGTGACATTGTATGTCGGACTTGACCTTTTCCAACACTGAGTTCATTTCTGCTTGATCTGATTGACTTTTCTTTTTATTTAATTTTACGTAAACAACTAATAATAGCTTCATAATTCTCTGTGTGTATGAACTTAATATCAGGATTTTTTATAAGGTAAACAAGTAGGAGTAAATACGTTTATTTGGGTCGAGTGTTTGGAATTTTCTAAGTGAATTTTGCAGGTTATTGTGTTGTAAGTAAACAAGGCTCATTAGATCATTCTAGACTGTTATTTTCCAGTGGTTAATGTATTTTTATTTTTTTAGAAAATGCTAATTGTGACCTCAGGTCAAGTAGAGAACTATATGTATATATTGTAACTGTGATGATTTTACCATTCGTGCTTTACATCTTGCATTTTCAGGTTGTATTATGTTGTGACCAGCTTGGGCTGAATTTTATTTTCTTCAAATTATTGAATTCGAGTGATTATTTTCTCTGGAAATACGAAAGTGCTCTGATAAAATTCTTGGATAAAGACATTCACTTGAATTTATACTGAATTCACACCTGGAATTATATTTCTGTGATTTAACAAAAGACTGTTTATACGTTAGCACTTCAATAGCTACCACAGACACGTCATCGATTTCAGTTTTTAGATATTTTATGGACTTTTACTGAATTTTATTCAGGACTTTAAATTACTAGGACTTGTGCCTATAATTCTTGGATTATTTTGGGATTTAATTCGCAATACCGTAAGTTTTTTCTTTTGTGTTCTCATTTTCACTTTGTATTGTACGGAAATAAGTTATTTTTTAAATTTTACAAAGCTTGTTGTCTTTCACTCTTTTCTGTTACTTATTTTAAGAGAATAGAATCGTAACATTATCAAAAATGTTTGATACAACGCAGTATAAGGGCTACATGTTTAAGTATGAGTTTAAATTTTCGAAAATACGGTCACGTATTTGTTTAAGTGTGCCTCCTGCGGATACCTCGTTTACTCGAAGTGATTTTACCGCGACTACGACTACTAATGCTTCGCAAAAATGTTGACTGTATTACTACTTTCACCTCCTTTTCCATCGTTACAATTGGTAGATGATTTCACAAAGAGACAGAAAGAAGAATTGGAAAAAATATTTTGCCAACAGCAAGAAGAGAAATAAATAAATAAATAAATAAACGAGAAGAAGAACAAGCAGAGAAGAGAAAAACATTAAATTGTGAAGGACAGAAGGAAAGGGGTGAAAACAAATCGCTGTGAGTGTTACATGACATTTTGACGGATTGATATATTGTTTAATATTATGTGTTTATATTTTGTCCTGTCCTAATAAAACGTCCACCCGTTTTTCCCTTAAACATTTTAATATTACGCTTTCTCTTGTCGCAATAAAAATCGTTCTCTTTATAATACCATTCCCATGTTAAACTTATTTTGTATGTATAACTATATAGTGTGAAAAGCGTGTGCCGATGATTACACATTGTACTTTAAGATAATGGTCATTTGTAAGCAGCATGTTTACATAGCTAACTTTATTTCTATATGATTGCAGATTGTGAATAAGATGTTGACATAGCTTTTTGAGTTCAGAATATTCTACAGCAAACAAACTTGTTTCCAATTTGGTTGGAAATTTCCATTAGAATAGCTTACATCAAGGTAATGTGAAAATGAGTATAAATAGAGATTTCGTAAGCAAAACAATTAATTCCTGTTTTAAGATCAATCTGTGCAACCCATTTATTATCAGAGTTTTCCGTTTTGTTCAGTTATAATTCGAGAGAAATTATTTATTTATTTATTATTCACTTGAATAACTAAGTACTGCTTGACTTTGGATCAAAATATTGTTTTGGAACTACTGTGAATTCATTTAAGACGTTCTGAACTGTATCATCGTGGTACTTCAGAACATTCAATACTATTGGCCTTCATTCTGAGCATCCTATACTTTCGTACTTGTGATAGTCAGTTAGGATTATTTCGGATTTAATGTATAGTTTTCTGTCCCATATTTTCACGTTGTAACGTAGAAAAAATGTGGGATTTTACTTAAATTGGTGATTTGACTTTTACTGTTTCCCAGTTTAACACCGAGTGGTCTAAAGCGCTCTCCGTTACGGATCACTGCTATCTCACCTCTGTCTGCGTGGGTTCGAGTCTAGGATTCGGCGAATGTGGATATGTGAGAAAGCTTGCCAGTAGATTCTCGTGGGTCGGTGGTTCTTTCCGGGGATTTCCTGGTTTCTTCCTCCACCATTAATACTGGCCGCCATGTATAGCCTATCGTGTGCTGAAAAATGACGTTAAGCACCACAACAACAACAACAACCAGTTTAACACCTAGAGTCGTAACACTCTGGAACAGTTTTACATAGGATTTCCTCTTGTCCTCCAACATTCCCCCCTCCCCATTGGTCCACACAACTACTCCCTAATACGGCTAAATAATGAACTTAAAATGTTTATAATAGTTGTCATCAAATGCATCAATATCAAACTGTCTACGTAATTTGGTTGAAATCTAATCACATATAATGTGAGTTGTGTGGAAATAATAGAGGCTGGATCTGCCAATCAGACACTATATCTCTGCTGGACGATCATACTGTAGAATGTTGACAATCAAACACAAATGAGACACTGGTACCGTACCAGTGTTATTCAGCCTAAAATTTTTTGCCTGAAATCCAATTATAATTGTCGGACAAATAAATGTGGGTTGGTCAAACAGTCACTGATATAACTCCGCTAAACGATGTAGATCGCTGGGAATCAAAACGCAGCCAGTCTCATGAAATCAAATTGAACACCTTATGTGACTAAAATACAATACTTATATAACCAAGGTGAAATGCAGAAAGAATTAATTTTTGTGAGGAAATGAAACCGAGTGTGACTGAGAATGAATGCACTAAACGATTACTCAGAAAGACGACAATAGAGATCTACAATTATTACACAGATATACCCCACCCACCATTTAATTTGAATTGAAGGAATCTTATGTAAGATTTCGATATCAGTATTAACCAACGCTGGTTAAACTCAAGTAACACCCAAGGAATTTGTTGTACAGAAAAGTGTTTGGGTCTGACAATCAGCGTCTTTAACTTTGCTAGAAGATAACGTAGAAAGCTGACAACAGATTTCAGCCCCCCCCCCCATACAAATATTTCTCTCCAGTGTTGCTGCTTTGCATTCATGTTACTTCATAAATATTAGAAGTTAAACAAAACGTCTTCATTTTTTTTTTTTTTGAAATTAAACTATTCATAGGGTAGGACAACTAGGACAAAATTCCGGGTGGGTGGGGCTACGGTCAGAGGGCCCATCGCCAAAGAAAGAATTATTTTCTTTTTTTCTCTTTTTTCTAATTCATAGGGGCCTACTGGAGAATTTTTTTCTAGGGCCAAAAATCCTGTCCGAGGCCCTGATTACTCAGATTATATTATTTCTTGGTATGACAACCTCTTTTGTCCGCTCTTTCCACAGGCACTTGATTCAATCAGTAAAAAGGGGAAAATTCATAATAACACCCCTCTCCCACTTAATTAATTAATTGGCAATAGATAAGGGTGTTACATAAGCTTCCACCTTTCACAGGTATAATCAAGTGTGTAGCTGTCTAGCTGACTCATCCTCCCCTGAAAATCAAGAGTGATCGTGAATCAGAGCAATAATAGTAATAATAATAATAATAATAATAATAATAATAATAATATACGTAATGTGATTATCTATAATTTCATACACCCCAACTCCACGAAAGTAGATCGCAGCCAGGAAACACCGGGATTCCAAACTATTACGCAACAATCTGGTTATGGGGCGGAATGTCTAAATATAGACATTAGCAGACGAACTGTAAATAATAAAAAATGTCAAGTAATTACACAAATAAAATGTATATTTGCGCAAATCATGACGTTCGCTAACTTCGTACTACTAAAAAGATAACGTTTGCTTTAATTTCTAATCTATGCAAGGAGCAGACGCATGGCAATATTTTTCCGTGGAAGGTTATGAGTGATTAGGCTCTTTTCAAGCTGACCTGTTCGACGCTTGCAGTACGAGGAGTTATATATCCCGCGGTAAGTTGAATTTAAGCAATCTTACGTAAGATTTCGGTACTTGTGAATGCAACAACAAATATATAAGTCTTACATATTTCTCGGTGATGAAAAATGTCCGTCGAATGTGATGTTTTTCATAGATGTTGAAAGTTATGTCAGTGATTGACGGTCGTATTCATACACGAGGGAAATGTCAGCAAAAGAATTTTAGCTTGATTTACTTTTATTTTGACAGAAAAGGAGAGATGATAAAATATAATAAAATAGTGTACATCTAATCTTATTTACGTTGTTTGATTTCGCTTGTTTAAAAAATTATATTCGTATGATTTTGCTTGTGGAAATCTCGAGCGTTCCGTAGGTCATCGCCTCTTGGGTTACTTTGCACTTTACATGGTCAAAAGTTAGGTGGACGTGGCCCAAGCGTGACTTCTCACTTGGAAAGACGCGCTTCCCCTTCATGTTGCCATTTTCCATGTCTGTTTTATTGTCTGTGCACATTTTATGCTCAGAAATTTGTGTACTTTGTAATATTAATGCATTATTGACAAAGGTTATAAGGAAATGTGTCGTGCACAGAATTTGCGGGGTAAACGACCTTGTTCGATGACCTAGATACTGCAAAGGTTGATTACCCCAGCGGCCAGAAAATATCACGTGATATTTGTACATGTAAAGCAAAGCAGGCAATTGATTGAGAATTATTTATCAATCTGCAGTTGAAACTAATATTAATGTGAACTGGACTTGGATTTTCATTTTTTATGATAATACTACTATAGATATTTCACACGGGATGAGCTGTTAGTAATTTGATGACTTTTTGTGCAAAATAAATTTATGACAGCAATACACACTTGATGTTCTGAATTGTTTATTGCAAAGGGAAGAAAAGGTAGTGAGAGTGATAGTAACTGATCACATTTTGTATAAATGGTGTTACCATGCTCATTTATGGAAGTTTTGTATGTGTGTGTGTGTGTGTGTGTTTTGGATTTTCATCATAGCTTTAACATTTTTTCAGTCATATCGCTACGATGTCTACAATGTGGCAGGTTATAGTAATATCTAGCACTGGGGCATCATTGCACAGACATGTAGCATCATGCCCCACCCAGTCACATTATCCTGACACCAGACCGACCAGTCCTAACTCTAACCTTTTAATGCTGAGTGCCTAATGAGTCAGCTGTTAGTACCATTTTTACAAGTCTTTGGTATGACTTGGCTAGGGTTCGAACCTGCAGTTTTCTGCATCCGAGGTAGACGCTGTAACCACTAGGCCACTGGAGCTGTCAAAAGTTTTGCCATTACATGACAACTAGTTAGAGACCAATTCTTGCTGCATACCAATTGTCGCCATATTAATAATAACTCTCGACCGCACGCAAAGTTTTGGTTCCTGTTTAAAAAATAAAAAGAGTGATTATAGCTGACAAGCCCGATCAAAAATAAGCATCAGGTAATTATTATTAACAGAGTTATTATTATTATGGCGAGAATTGGTATGCGGCGAGAATTGGTCTCTAACCAGTATAGTACAAGTCTCACGGGTCATTTATACGCATTTACTTATGTTCAATTAAATATAAGTTGTTCTTTTAAAATCTAACACTACTTTTCTTTAAGCAAAGTCTATTACAGTGGTGGCTATGTACTAAACTTGAGTCAAGAAAAGAGCACTTCGAATGGAATCATCACAATATAGTGTAGTACGAATTTGTTTATCAATATGTGTAGCATCATTGTGACATCATAGCGCATGACATTCAATTCGGATTGTATTGGATCACACCTTGAGGTTCATTGTTTCCAAAAATGTCTACGTACTTTAACATTGATTTTGCTGTACACACTTCTCGGAGCATCTAAATAATTACTTTCCACAGGAATGTGCATGATTAAAAATGCAAATGAAGTGAATACTTGCCCCATAAAGGTATGTAGAATCAGATTCTATAAAATGTCACCCATTAATGAAATAACACTGATCTCCAATTTGTAGAAGTTGTCTGCTTCAGAGATTGTTATGTTGTTGTTGTTGTTATAGGGTTTAATGCCATTTTTCAGCACAAGATAGGCTATACATGGCGGCTGGTATAAATGGTGGAGGAACATCCTGAGAAAACCACGGAAAGAACCACTGACACATGAGAAGCTACTGGCAAGCTTTCTCACATATCCACATTGGCCGAGCCTGAGACTCGAACCCACGCAGACAGAGGTGAGATGGCACTGATCTGTAACGGTCAGCACTTTAGACCACTCGGTCACTTGGGGCCCCTGCTTCAGAGATAAAATATGCTATTTATTATGGATTTTGATGTGCTGAATTCAAATATGACAATTAAAACAGTTGATTGGCTACTGCTTTCAAAACATTTAAGTTTTTACATTTTACATCTCTGTATTGTGTAGATAGTAGAGTTTTAATCATAAATTGTAAACCTACCTAGGTCATGTGTTTAGGTTGCTGTACATGATAATGTCACCTGTCCAGTTTATGTAACACTTAAAAAAAAACAGCAAAAGGGTTATATGAATAAAATTTATTATAAAACAAAAGACAAAAATCTATTATGTATAAGTACATAGTTTAGTCCTTATTCAGGGTCTCCTCTGCACTTCTTGGCTTGTCTTTTGTATTAAATGGCGCATCTCTTGTCACTGTCTAGCAAGAGTCATCAAGCATTGATGGGCTCCATTTGCCCTGATAGTGTTTCTCCACTGTTGCAATGTCCAGGTGAAATCGCTCGCCGTGCTCGTCACTCACTGCTTCGCAGTTCGGTGGGAAAAAAAATCTAGATGAGAGCGCAAAAAATTTATCTTTATTGACATGTTGCAGCCAAGGCTTTTGTATGCCTTGAGGTTTTCCACCAACTCCATGTAGTTGTCTGCCATGTTGTTTCTGAGAAAATGTTTTGCCATTAACTGGAAGGTTTTCCATGCTGTTTTTTCCTTGCCACGCAATGCACGGCCGAAGGCATCATTTCAATTGTTGTTGTAGGGTTTAACGCCATTTTTCAGCACAAGATAGGCTATACATGGCGGCCAGTATAATTGGTGGAGAAAGAACCCTGGAAAACCCAGGGAAGAACCACCGACCCATGAGAAGCTACTGGCAGGCTTTCTCACGTGCCCACGTTAGCTGAGCCTGAGACTCGAACTCACGCAGACAGAGGTGAGATGGCAGTGATCCGTAACGGTGAGCGCTTTAGACCACTCGGCCACTCGGGGCCCCGGCATCATTTCAAAGAAGTTCATGAATCTAAGGACCAACAAAGACACCTTCCTTAATCTTATCTTCACTTAACTTTAGAAATTTTCTAAGGAGGTACCTGAAAGCTGCTTGTGCTTTGCCCAAAGGCCTTGACAAAGTTCTCACTCAAAGCCAGCTTGATGTGCAAGGGTGGTAAAAAAAAATATTCTTGATTCAACATGTGGTGGATGCTGAACACTTTTGCTCCCAGGCTCCAGTGACTGTTGGAGTGGTCAATCTCTCTTGATGTAGTGGGAATCTCTTGCATGACTATCCCATTCACAGAGAAAACAGCAGTACTTTGTGTATCCAGTCTGCAGACCAAGCAAGAGAGCAAGAACCTTCAAATCACCACAAAGCTGCCACTGATGTTGGTCATAGTTTATGCACCTCAAAAGTTGTTTCATATTTTCATAGGTTTCCTTCATATGGACTGCATGACCAACTGGAATTGATGGCACAACATTGCAATTATGCAGCAAGACAGATTTAAGATTCGTCTTTGATGAATCTGTGAACAGTCTCCACTCATCTGGATCATGAACGATGCTGAGGGCTGCCATCACACCATCGATGTTGTTGCAGGTTACAAGATCACTTTGCATGAAGAAGAATATGACAAGATCATTTTGATGGTAATGTAACATGGAAATCCTAACATCACCTGCCAGGAGATTCCACTGCTGTAGTCTGGAGCCCAACAGCTCTGCCTTGCTCTTGGATAGTTCCAAATCCCTGACAAGGTCATTCAGTTCACCGCGTGTTATGAGGTGTGGTTCAGAGGAGGAGGAGGATAGGAGCAAATAGGGTCACGTGACAGTGATTGTTCAGGACTAGAAGTTTCATCCTCTTCCTTGTCTGACTAAAGTGAGAATGATTCTGGTACATCAGGAACCGGCAATCCTTCTCCGTGGGGTACGGGGTATATAGCTGATGGAATGTTTGGATAATGCACAATCCACTTTTTCTTCTTTGACACACCTTTCCCAGCTGGAGGCACCATGCAAAAGTAACAATTGCTGGTATGAAAGGCATAGATTTCCTTTTCCTGTTCAACCACTGGTGATGATTCGTTGCACAAGTCTTGCAGCATATGTGTGGGGCCCACCTCTTGTCCTGATCTCCAATTTTGCAGCCAAAATAAAGGTGATAGGCTTTCTTAACCATGGTGGTTAAACTGCACTTTTGTGATGCAAAAGTCACTTTACCACAAACATAGCAGAAGTTACCTGCATTGTTCACACAAGTACGAGACATCTGTGCTCACTTTGCCTAAACAGAAATGTGTCCCTTTGCACGATCAAACACTGACAATAAGAGAGCATGACACTGTATGATTTCTAATGCTGATATAAGGCAATTTGTTCAGCCGAGTGATGTAAGCTTAGTTAAGATTGCATCATCCATGACTTTTACGAATAATATGATGCAATTCATATCATGTATGATGCAGTACCAGCTTCAGAACGCATCATTCATTGTTTTGCCTAAAAAGCAAGTACTATCCAAACCCAATCATAGATTTATTTATAGATCTAGTCCAAGATTATTTTAGTCATTTCTGGTTTAAATTGAGATCCCATCTTTTTATAATTCCCTTATACTGACCCAGTATCATATCTTTAAAACTAGAGATGATCAACAATTTTAAGCATCGTTTTCATTCTCGATGACCCAGAATTAGTAGAGTTTGACTACATTTATTTCAGAAGCATTTTGGCTGTAGAACCGTATTATCAGTGTTGAATGCCTACATTGCCTGTGTGACTTTTACTTTTGAATGAAAAATGATCTCTTCCCTTTCAATGTAAAACTGTTCATTAAATAAAAGTATTACGAGAGCAATACTGGTTCTAATTTATACTAATTTTGAGACATTACAAGATCACTCCTAATATTACTGGATCACATGAGTTTCGGTAAAGGTGTGCATTAGCGGTGAAATGATGCACTAGTGCTGCCTATCAATACGATCCATGATGCGCAGCCTGCAGTACGATGCGTATTGATACAAATATGAACTTGATGGTTTTCCATCTTTGGAAGGTATGTGGTGCCCTGTCATGTATGTTGCCATTTTTCAGTGCATGATAGGCTTAACATGGCAATCAAAGTAACTGGTGGAGGGAGAACCCAGGAAAACCATGAACCACCCATGGGAAGCTACTGGCAGGTTTCTCACTTACCGACATTGGCTGAGATTGAGACTTGAACCTCTGTGGACAGAGATGTGATGGCAGTGATCAGTAAAGTCAGTCACTTTAGACCACTTAGCCACCCCGGGCCCCACTAGCTTCTGTTTCAAGACCAATTTGATATTTTCATATTGACCTGAGTGCATTCATATGCTTACTTGTACATGATTATTGCAGTTTTTTATATAAACAGTTGTATTGTTTTAAAAAATAGAACTTTTAAAATAATACCTCAGCAGTTATTTAGATTTTTCAGCATTTCTTAGAAGTATGTTTCAGATTGAGGCTAAAATTCCATTTCATTTAGAAGATAAACTTTTGATTTACAGACCTAGATTAGACTGGGAGAGTCCACAGGAGTTGAACTTTTGTTATGATTTAGATAATTGATTATGGTAAATGATTGTGACATAAGTATCTTGGTCAGTTTAATAATTCATTGGAAAAGCAGTGGCAGATGTGAAAATGATCTATTATTTTCAACAATCCATTACTGTTGCATGCACTATATAGTTACTGGGCCTCCTGATTTTAGGGCTTGGGCTTTTTTCATGGAAGGAGTCCTGGACAGCAACTCTAAAAATCCTGTTGAGAAACCCTGACTTGTTTCAGTAAGATTTTTAAAAAAAAAAGAACATTTTTAGTCTGTGCAATTCTGGTAAGCACATGCTTCCGTTTATCATTTGCAAAGGTGGAAAAGTTTCACTAAGAGAACACCAAATGAAAGATAACAGTTTCAGGCTCATATCATGAAAGCAATAAAAATAACAGCTGGTTGGAAGGTTGTAGTGAAAAGCTGGTCAAGTCCACAAAGAGTGATGGTTATAATATTGAATGGGGCCGTGCATTTCAGAGCTTTAACTTCTGCACTATTAGAGTATGGTCAGGGGCATAACGAAGCGAAACCCAAAGTAAAGGTGGTTATTTATAAAGATGTCAGCGGGTACCTGCCCGTTAATAATAACCTGGGTAATAAAATAAGCAACTGGGTACCCTTTTAAAAGAAGTATTCCAAGTTCAGATGGAGACACAGAATAATGATTACAGTTTGAGGTTCGTGGCATGTGCACATTTATTCATCGTCACAGGGGGTCGTATGGCTGCTTGCTGTTCACGTGTCATACAGTTACAATGTAATAGTACAAGGAAGGACACTTCTCCTTTCTCTCACGACATATTTAAACTCAGCGCTGATATTTAAAGCTGGACTGTCCTAACTTCATGCCTGTCCATGCTTTGTGCGCCATTTTTCTCGCGGCTTAAACGTGCTTGTTTTGAGATCCAGTTGACATTAACTGGGTCAGTACCGTTTGTTGACAGCGACAGTAAGTACTGATTAAGAAATATTTGATGAATTAAAATTTAAATGCATACTACATTTCAAATAAAAGAAAGTACAATATAAATATCCAGTTTAACTAATGCCATTTTTGCCTCAAGTTTTTAGCCCTGGAGCAAGTATTAGCTGTTCAAGTCAGGGCAGCTATTTACGTGTTGGTTTACTGGACTCTTTTTTTCATTAGCTGGAAACCCAAGGCAGATAATTTTGTCAGCAGCAAAGGCATCACAAAAACTTGGTTACCGTAACATGCACTTCTTATACCATATTAGGAAAAAAATGAATGAAATGGACAACAATACAGAATGAAAATTTTCACTGAAATATTTAAATATGAGGGAAATCTTTCTTATTTAAAAACACTGAAAAAAAATCAAATAATAATTCGTGTATGTAAATATGGTAATTTTTGCATTAATTTTACTTGAAGCAGTTCCAAGAAAATAGATGGGATTCTTGAATGTGAAACCACTTGTCATAGATTCTATCTATTTTGAAACTACATATGTAATGGACAAGTCTAAATTAAAAATAAATGGTGCCAGATATCATAAAAACTTCTGTATCGATGTGATTGTTGGATGTTATATGACTGAAAAATGTTCGAGGAGAGAGATTTTGTTAAACTTAAAAACAGGTTGAGGATAGTACTACAGTCATCATTTGTGGACTTTATAACTATTTGTGAAAGTTACTGTTGACATTTAGACTAGTTAAAGTGAGTGTTATGCATAAATAATTTATCCATTTCTTGGATGTCTATACTCTTGTATTAACAACTAATTCACATGGATTTAGCAGATTTGTGACAAAAATTTTTTAACTGCAGACCCAGGTAAGTAGCAAAAATAAAAGTATGTTAAATGAAATATGTATGTTTTTCATATAGTTTTCTGTAGTTATGGCATGTAATATATAGATTGCTCCTTTTATGCTCAGATTACGCTTTTTGCCACTTATATTAGTAATAAATTAAGCTTACACCTCTCTTGGGGGTTGGCATGTCAAAACCTACAACAAAGCAGTTCAAGTTCACATTTAATACAATTTCCCTTTGATCGGGTACCCGGGTAACCCTTTCTAAAGCAGGTGATGCAGTCAATAATTTGGGACAGTTTAGTTCTTGATTAATTTTGGCAGCAAATGTGTGGGATTTGGTTGAAATGAATTTTACTGGCAGAACAGATTTTTAGTCCTAGAAAAGTGGGAAAACATGCATTTTTTATATTTTCTTCCTAATTGATGTTTAAAAATTCATTCGAAGATGGCATGGCCCAGAATTCCTATTCATCACATACTGTGGTAAATAATTCATGCATAGTCTGTTGTGCATATAGCTTTTAATGTCATGTACAGACAAAAATAAAATTACATCAGAAGTAGATGCATATCATTCTTGTAAGATTTGCTCTTAAGCTGTTTACAAAATTCAACCTAACCTTTTATGCCAGTAATTATGATTATTGATCATGTGATCTCTGCGAATTGTCCTTTTTACTATGAACCTTCAGTTTTGGCAAGATAAATATTCATCAGTAATGTGTATGTCAGATGTCCAATTATATTTCTCCTTCATCAGCATGTGAGCCCCTACATTGGAGATTCATTCTCCATACTTTTTGATATTTTTTCTGCTTGGGCCCTGAGAATTGTTCCAGAGATGGGAACACCTTGTTCATGTTGCTGTGTGAACCATGCGTACACACCATCATCTAATTCGGTATCGTTTGCAGTCCGTGCTCGTTTTCGTTTGATCCCATCATCTGAATCAGCATATGTAAGTAATCCCGAAGTTTCTGCTCATCCTTAAGCCAACCTCTAAACGTCGACTCGGTAATTTTTAGTTCATTGCAAATGTTGAATCTCGCTTTGCCATTACGAACCATCTTTGATGCACAGCTCTTCAGTCACTGAGTACAACTTTCGCTTACTTCCTTTGCTCTCCATGGTCACATTTACAAATGATTAGGATACATTACTGATATTATATACTTTAATGATGTTAAGTACATAAAAATGTGAAACCATTTTCAATTGGTCAAATGAAATGAATTTTGAGAACGGTAATGACCACAAGAACTTATGCTCCTATTGGCATGCCTTTGAATTTTTTTTATTGTACTTCCCTTGCTTGATCTGATACAAAAGACATATTCAAAGTGATAAAACAACACAGGTCTCTTTTAATTGATTTTTTTTAATGCAACAGACACTTCCCCAAGTTGTTGATCAAACAAAGTCGGCATGTAATTAGGTTATCACATGAGTACTCACGGGTTTCGATGTGACGGTCGATTGACTCTTTTCATGTTTTCATAGAAGAGAATATGTTGTGATTATAGTGTTTACATTGAAGCGAAATTAAAGAATTAGAACGTGAATTTCACATAGCAAGACATTTAATTGGTGTTTATTTCATTCTCTGTTGCCACCGGTTAGCATTTACCAGAATTTTTCGTTGATCACTGTTTCACCAGACTGTTTATTTAGTGTATTGACAACTATTTCTCTAAAAAAACAAACTAACATAATATGTGATATCTTATTAGAACTTGCAAATTTCACAATATGGATTCTATCTTTACCGGCTATAATCACCATTTCCGATGATAAAACGAGCTATGTATCAAGGTTCAATTTACTAATTTACCAAATTGCGATTTTTTTTCACGTTCAGCACATTTTAAAATATATTTTCTTTGGAATAAAAATCAGGAGTCATGCCAGACACCGCATTATAAGCGGGTTCGTGAGTTATCCGGGCGCAAGTTATCGAGGGAGTGGTGTATGTAGAGTGTCAATCCAAATCTTGCGAGAAGAAAATCCCAACAATACATCAGTGGTTAATAAAAATTGTATTGATGCACAATTATGACCCATTAGGAAGGAAAATATTCAAGACTTTTCAGGACAAATAATTGTGATGACTTTGTAATACCCAGTGCTTCCCTTTACCCTCATTTGCGTTTCAGAGACCCCCAAATTTTTTATTTGACCCCCAGTTTTGATACCAATGTTTGTTTTTTTCCTCAGTTTGACCCCCAGTTTTGACACCAAGGACAATTTTGACTCAGTCTTGCACCCCTAGGGGATACACTGAATACCATATCTATGCTATTGACAGGTGTGACAAATATATCAATGCAGGTTGATTCCATCAAAATAATTTTGTGGTCTCACATCCCTCCCCCTTGCATTTGAGAATTTTTATTATGAGAACAAGTACCTTTATTTTTGAGAATATTTAACTTGTCGGTTTCTAATGTCTCTAACCTATCCTTCATCACTGCCTTAAATTTCTTATAGAAGATTAAAAATTAATATTACAAAGGCTTATGTATGGTATAAACCAAAATTTGTTGTATAATGTTCTTGTTTTGTAGAAAAGTTGCTTTTGGACTAAAAGTGGTAGAAATGGTTGTGTTCCTCTGTATGTGTTTAGAACAGTCCTTTTAGAAGCAGTCCTTGACTGCTTTGGTGGCCTGACTGGTTAGAGCATCCACCTCAGATGTGGGAGGTTGCAGGTTCGAACCCCAGCTGAGTCCTACCAAAGACTTATAAAATTGGTACTAGTCAGCATTAAGATATTAGTTTTAAGACTAGTTGGCCCGGTGTCAGGATAATGTGAGTGGGTGGGACATAATGCTACATGTCTATGGCATGATACCCCAGTGCTAGACCACTATAAGTTGCCACACTGCAGACCGTGTAGTGATATGAATACACAATTTTTAAACTAAAAATACAAATCACACACAGAGAACCAGTCGTCAGTATTAAAAGGAGGATATGCAGCCAACAAATATATCCTCTGCAGAAATTTTTCTCTACTCATTTTGACCCTATTGAGAGCCCAACTTGATATGTGGTATATTCAGTAATTAGAAGCATCATCTGTGACTGATCTTTGTATAGGAGGATCAGTTTCGTCTTAGGTGTCGCCATCATTGAGCATATTGGGTAATGGTATTTCCTTATTTTGCAAGAAAGACTGAACATATGTCCTGTCTAATCAAAACAACTTGAGTTGTCAAATTAAATTTGATATTAACGTTTGTATGCATACTTGGATAATATGATTGGATTTTCATGCAGTATGAGTGCTCAAATACATTTTATTCACACTCAGATTTGAAAAACCACAAGCCCTGACTCAAATTTTGTGTCCCCAGAAGGGCCCTATATATTTTTCTATTATTTGTCACACAGTGTTTTAATTGCTGTACTTTTGAATATGAACAGAAATACATGTAAAAGGATCACATTTTTAGTTGGTTTTTTCCTTTTGATGCCACCTCCACCAAAAGTCATCATGGATCATCTCAGGAAACATGCATTTGGTCTAAACTCTCCAGATTACAGCAATAAGGTAATTGGTCCACAGCTTGTTGTGTACACAGGTTTAACTTGATCACATAACAGTCACCCATGCACTGCTTGCATCAGTTCTGGTCCTGAGTAGACTGGTTCTGGCTGGTTTCTGTAATGCATGGATAGAACATGTAGAAATGCAGCTTATTTTTAGTTTTTTAAAAAAGTTTTCTGATATTTTAATTTTTAAAGCGGTAGATTTCAAACAGAAATGAGTATGTGCTGTAGACAGCCTTAACAATGGTAGTTTTGTCCTATTGCTGGTAGTTGTTGTTGTGGGGTTTAATGCCAATTTTCAGCACAAGAGAGGCTATACATGGAGGCCAGTATAAATGGTGGAGGAAGAACCCAGGAAAATTGGGGAAAGAACCACTGACCCACGAGAAGCTACTGGTAAGCTTTTTCACGTACCCACATTGGCTGAGCCAGAGACTCGAACCCACGCAGAGGTGAGATGGCAGTGATCAGTAATGGTGAGCGCTTTAGACCACTCTGCCACTCGGGGTCCCCCATTGCTGGTAGAATTAAATGCATATTAAAGCCATGTGATTATTATAGGTAACCCAGGTAATATGTTCCCTATTCATAGTTCATGTGCTTTGCACACAAAATTTACAGCTTGTGATAATAGTACGGCAAGTAGATGATCTTCGTAACGGTAAGGGGCATACATGGGGATAATTAATAATTACTTGTCTTTGAAAAACTTACAATTTTCATTTCATCAGCGGGATCAAAGTTTTCTCAGGCAAATTATTTTTTTGCCCCACAGGCGTGATTGATATTTCATTTAGAATACAGGAGGGGCATGATCTGAAATTACAGGGGCCTGGGTGTCAGGCTATCAGATTTTTTGAGCATTAAGTAATCTGCAGTATTTCAGCTTGTTAGACATTGCTATGACACTATATGTGAACTTTCCTTGTACTTATGATAACTTAGTTCCACCTTCACCACCCGTATCAGGCAAGTTTGTTCCTGCATCTGTGCATGATAAGGTTCCAATATGTTAATCTATCTACACCTTGGTGGATCGGTATGATATTTCAGGGTTTGAACTAGCAACATTGGCTGGAATGCTATGCAAACTAACCAACAGCATGTAACATTGATGCATTGTACATTGGCCGAAAATGGTGGAGCCTATTGACTTCAGAAGGATATTTTTTTAAGTTTAAAATAGAAAGCCTGACTATGTACATGTATAAGAATGAAGCCATTACAGGTGTATTTGATGGAAAGGATGTATTTGTGCAAATATGTATCAGCAGTGGAATTGTCTCTTACTTGAGTCAGTTCCAGTTGTTTGCTCACCTTTTCTTGACTTTTGAGGAACTGTGTTCAAATTTGAACAACTTGATATTGATTTAATGCATCAGATGAAATTCACAGACCCGAAATAGTGAAATATCAGATCAGCCGACAATGTTCAGATAGGTTAACATGTCCGAACCTTGGCTGATGAAAATGATTATTCCAGGTGAAAGAAAGAAGACTATTATTCACTGAGGTCAAAGGTCAGAGTCACTAGCTGAATTAAAAATTACTTCAACACAGTACCATTCAGTCTGATTTTTATACCTGAAACATACTGATTTGGGATTCAGGAGGGTCAAAGGTCAAGGTCACTGACTGACTGAAGAATCTACCTTCACCAAAGCTTGTGGATGAAACCTATTCATTTTTGGGGTCTGATGATAGAGCTACTGGGACTGAAGAAGAAACTGGTTTGTTGTATAAAAATTTTACTGCAGTGTTTCACTTTACGCATTTGTGCGTCAGGGATGCACACTGCAGAAAATTGACGCACACGTTTTGTTGCCGTGCATATTTTTGATGCAGAGGATTTGCATAATGCGATCAGGATTTATTTAATATCCAATGCTTTGGATGAGGGATGCCATTGTGTATACTTGGAGCATAGGCATAGTCTGGTTCCCTGCTTCGTATGCTTCCTGTGCAGGGAACATACGAAACAGGGAACCAGACTAGCATAGGCAATGTTATGATGGAGTAGCTTCCCCTAATCGCGTGAGCTCTCACACGATTTCCATCGAGCTCAGCAAGCTGTCCAGATGTTTAACCTCAATGGTTGTTGCACTGGAAAGTGATCTCCAGATTAAAACGGCATGCAATAAGAATCTTCAGCGCAGAAAGTGAAAGAAGCAGAACACAAAAGAGTAACTGTGGATCTAACTTTAATGAAAAATGGAGAAAATTATCCCTTGACTGGAATACGGCACATCACCAGTGTGACTTCTGATTGCGTGATTGCGAAGACTGCAGAAGTGAATAATCCTTTCATGACAGGCTTTAAGAATTTAAAAAAATCTGCACTTGTTCGCCACAAGATATCTGGAGAACACATTATCACCCAAGACATTCTTTCACAACAAAGAAATCAGAAAACTTTCAAAGACAAATGCGTTATTTGGATTACAAAGTCAGGGGGTCATTGCAGATTTTGTTGGTTTTTCACTTTGCTGCATTAAAATAAAGATCTAAAAGTTATAGTGTAACTTATTAAAAAGATGAATCATTAGCCTCTTTGATTTTTGGATAAATGTGTTCTAGGACGAAGTACAATGAAACCGATGATAGTATACATTTTATGACAGGCAGTAAATTAACTGCTATTTGGTTAAAAAGATTTATTTGGCTTTTTGTATTGGCTTATACGTAATGTGTTGGTCTATAATATTGCTACAAAAAGATTATAAGGAGACTGTTAAAAGTACAACTTTAAACTAAAAGAAAAATGAACTAACAAAATTATTCTTTGAATGGACAATGCATTTGTTTGTTAATTGTGCATGTTGGTTTATTTGTATTTTTAGAGAGAGAGAATATGTTGTGCAAGTTGCAATATCCTATTTCAAGCTGAAAATGTACAGGTCAGATGAAAATTTGTTAGTACATGTTTGCCCTCCCCCCCTTTTTATTTGACCCCCAATTCTGACACCAAGGGTTTGTTTTAACCCTCAATTTTATACCCCTGGGGGATACACTGCTTTACTTTTAGCTCACCTTCATTTACTTTTACCAAAGTTTGTGGAGAGATCATACATAAGGTATGGAAAAGGTCTGTTGATATGGAAACTTTGTTGATGACTTTCACATCGCATGTCTCTACCTTAATTTTGCTACTGTAATGAAATGAATTTTCATTAAATATAAACTGAACCTAACAATGCATTTGGGAAAATGTCCGCGTTGATACATTTTCATGAATGTACTATTTTGGAACTGACTGCATGTTTATTTTGGCTCTTGGTGTTTTGTTATTGTACTTTCTTAGTTTGCGGGATGTTAAATTTTCTTGAATTTCAACTCGGTGATGAAAGTCGCTGTAATAAAATCAAACAGAAATCTCTCCATATTCAATATTCAAAACTCAGACCTTACCAATGTAGAACATTTCAGACACAAACTCAACAAAGCAGAAAAGTTGTTTGATGCATTTCTCTTTGAGGTCTTAGGATGTTAATGGTTTGGTAATTTGTATTACAACATTTCTAACCATGCAATTAAAACTCGTATCTAGTCCAGTAAGTATATATTCTTAGGAGAGAATTTATTACTATCTCATCTTGAAAACTGCTCAGAGTTTCTATGAATGGAGCTATGTTTCTTTATGCAGGACTACAATGTACATTATTTATTAATTATGACAACAACATTTTACAATAGCAGACAAGCATTTGTGTGGTAAACTTTAGAACTTAAACATTTCTGTAAGGAATTGCCAGGTAGACATGGATGACTTGAGCATTTTACATGTTTCCAGTTAAGTGTTATGATTTTCTGTGAAGTCAAGATTAAGTCATGGGTCTCAGATACATACAGTTAAAATTGTACGTAAAAAATGATATATAAATGTTTTAGTTTTCGTCTTTAATGAATTATCTGCTACAGCTGTGTTTGGGTGAGTATATATTGTCAAATTCAATGAGCAGTTGCGCACTTTTGTGTTTGTAGTACATGTAATTTTTTTCAAGTTTTCAGTCCTTAAAAGTATTTTTGTGTATCTGTAATATATAAACATTTTACAATGGAGGACTTTCTACAATATAAAATTTTGCCTTTCATTATTCACTAGCAAAATACATCATCTTGTTGTTGTTGTTGTTGTTGTAGGGTTTAACGCCATTTTTCAGCACAAGATAGGCTATACATGGTAGCCAGTATAAATGGTGGAGGAAGAATCCAGGAAAACCCCCAAACCACCGACCGACAAGAAGCTATTGGCAAGCTTTTTCATGTACCCACATTGGCAGAGCCTGGGACTCGAACCCACGCAGAGGTGAGATGGTAGTGATCTGTAACGGTGAGCGCTTTAGACCACTTGGCCACTCAGGGGCCTCCTAAATCATATTTCTGAAATTCTTGTCATGTCAGAGACTACTGTCACAGAAACTTGAACTTGGTACACTTGCCATTGTTGGGAATTGCTCTTGGGAAGTGGCGGTTTATACTTTTATTTTTGGCGGCAGAGAGCACATAAAAGGTCATAATTTCAAGTTGCATTTACAAAGATAGGCTATAGGCAAATATAATCTGCTTTTCACGGTACTTCATCTATATAAATCTTTGAACTCCTAGACCTTGGCATTTATTTAGTGGATGGGACATAACAGTTTTACAAGCACTTATTTAGCTGAGGTTTGGATAAACCAGATGTTTATGGGAGAAGCCATTTTATATTGCATGCTGCATAAAAGAACTTCCATTCTTGATTTTGATTCCCTCTTCTATAAATTCAGTCATTTCAGCACTCCAAGAGAAACCAAAATTGAACAGATGTGACAGTAAAGAAGCTTAAGGAGATCAATAAGTTTACAGTTTAGTAAGGAGGTATACACTTAGGATTTATGGTTCTCATTGTAACTAGAGATGTTGGCTAGTAATCCTGTCTGGTGGCCAATTTATTGATTACTTTGGAGCAGATTGGCTAAATAAATGTCTATTATCCTGATTGTCTGGGATTCCAGTAAAAGTGATAAAAGTCAGTGTTTGTGAAATCCATTTCCCTGGTTTTAAAAAAAAGCCTTTGTGTGAGTTCAATTCAACATCTGTATGTCTAGCTCAGTAAGCTTAATTTCCAGCGGAATATGAATACAGACATATATATATATATATATATATATATATATATATATATATATATATATATATATATATATATATATATATATTCCACTGCATGATTTAAGCATATTCCATATTTGATCTGAATACATTGGATCAGAATTATGGCTTCTAGCTTGGTCAATACAGTACAAAATGTGAAGTCATAAAAGTGTCACATTTGTAATTTATGTGGTATTTTGCTTTTAAATTCATGCAGAGATGGTTCAGGTGTGGCAAGAGATTTCAAGTACTTTTGAGATTTTCCAGCATCTTTTTGTAATGTATATCCAGTTTCTGAGAGTGTCCATTGTTACGTACTTATCACATTATGATCTCTAGATGGTCCTAAACAAAAAGGGTTCAAAACTTAGGTCTAATATAGCACCGTGGCAGCCATTTTGAAAATCTTGTTCTTACTACTCCTGAATTGATGATCATATCAATATGGGATTTTCACTCAAAGACTATTTACGATGTCTAGGTGATCTTAAATGAAAATTATGCTGATGTAAATATCCCTGCCATGACAGCCATTTGAAATGGCTTGTTATCACTACTCCTCCTGAATTGATGGTCATATCAGCATGGAGTTTTCACTAATAGACTTCTTCTGATGTCTAGTTAATCCTAAATGAAAATGGTGCTGATCTGGGGCCAGACATGGCTGCCAAAGTGGCCAACTTGAAAATTTTGTTATTGCTCCACCTCCTACATGGATGGTCATATCTGCATGGAGTTTTCACTAAAAGTCTTCTTATGATGTCTACACGGTAGTTGGTCCGACATTATTACATTTTTATGCTAAATATTCAGTAATGTAGTATTTAGTCTTTTCTTTCTTTCAGTGGAATATTTTGCTTAATATATTTCCCCAAATGTTTACAAAAATAGTCTAACAGAGTGGTACTTCCCAGACACAGTGATACCCATCATTATTTCTCCTGGACAGTTCACTTAGGTTTCTGACTGATTTTATGAAGAAATTAATACACATGTGGCAGTAAAATCTTCAGGTCACCAAGTCTTTTTTTAAAAAACTAATTGCCATTTACATACTGTTTTGAAATTTATATATTTTTTATCATCAAATGATTATTTACAGAAATAGGCCAGTGATAGTTGCTGTAATCAGAGACCTAAATAATGCATGTCTGCTATGGCTTACTCAGGAAAGGTTTAATGGTCTTTCAGCTATCACAACACATGCCTGTGAATGTGCAAAGGGTTTGTCGATGCATATAAAATCAACACCAGCTGTTTGATTGTTTGATGCCTGCATTTCGCCTTGAGCTACAACACAATACCAGACATAACTGACTAAGGTGAGGTAGCATCTCAAAACATAACCATCACTCAATGTACATCTAAAAAATCACAGTGCGAAGTTGTTTTTGCTTTCCTAATGGAAAAAGGCAAAGTTTTCATTGTTTAGGTGACTTTGTCACCCACTTCACCTGGTAGCTGGACCCATTAGCCAGAAGTTTTCAAAAATTTCGACAGCTCTAGTAAACATGCGATGTAACATTGTGCTCATTTTGTTTGTTGCCTATAGTTACTAATAGCAGGTTTCACCCCTGAAGGTGTTGCTATGAAAAATGGCCAGTATTTCATGTAGGTGTACAATCTGATTGTGTTTGTGTGTGAATAAGAAATGGACATTGAAATGAGCTTTAATTGGAATGTAGTGGAGGCATCCAAAAGTGTTCATTTGAGGTACTTGGTACATGCTCGAGTGCTTCAGTGAATTGCAGAGTACATTGTCCAGTCACCAGAAGGAAAGGAAGTCACTGATAGATGCTCATTTGTACCTACAAATAAGGCTCATTAAACAATGAAGTGTCTCTTTGTTGTCAGTTAGATTTGAGAGTGAATTTGATACTCTCTGTATTTACAAGTGAATTAACCTTTGTGTGTGTGTGTGATTTAGATTTTTTTAACATAGTTTTAACAATGAATTAACCTTTAACCTTTAAAGTGCTGCATAGTTTTGTAGCACAAGTTACCTCAATGCTGAATTGTTTGAGAAAATATATGAAAATTGCTCTTAGCTTTGAAATTGCCTGTATTTTAATTATTGTACATAATAGATACACAAACCCCCATATAAAAAAATAATTATTTATGCCAGAGCTTTATTAAAAGCATAAAGTCATGTAACTTATAGATGTAAATACAGGTAAATATATAAATTGCCTTTGTATTTTATCTGCATTTTTGATTATCTTTTTTTTTTTAAATTAAAAAGATTTATGCACCAAATCTGCTGCCATAACCAATGTAAAAAGGAAGATAAGAATCATAATTCATAAGGTTTGCAGGCTTCCATTTTACATGTGGCTGTTAATCAATCTGCCCCATTTATTTTCTGCGGTGCATTAAGATGCATCTTCTCTAGGATCAGATGCATCAAATCTGAATTATAAATAGCATCAAGTTGTCTTTAGATTTGCTATTCTCTAATTTTATATTTAATATTAAGATGCCACCAACCAGGGGGTTAATTTGTGTCCATCCAGCAGGTACATCAGACTTGTATCCAACATCATTTTCGCTCTCGAAGTCACTTGCTGGCATTTCCGGTAACATTTTCCCATCTCTAATAATCTCATATACTTAAATTTTTCAAAATTGCTGTCATCATTAGCCAGTGTTTGCCAAATCAAGTCAGCATTTGGAGATGGACCATGTTCGGAGTCAGCCATTTGAGTCTACTAGGTAGGGCCGATCAAGAACATGCATTTGTGAAACTTCTTTGATGAATACAAGCTTAAAACTATAGCAGAATGCTTGTTACAGGACACATGTACCAATCAAATTGAGTTTAACAACCATTCGTGTGAAGAAAACGTACCGGGATGTGTAAACAGTGGCTTACCTGAAAAATGACTGAAGTCATGACAAGCAGTAAGAGATCACTACTAGCACTTTAAGACAGAACATTGTTCACTTTTTAGATCAGTAGTGATTGGGACGTTTAATCTGTCCATGGTGATGTGTTGGAAGAGAAAAGCTATTCTTTGAAAGCTAAGTTGGATGTTTCAGAACAACTTAAGTCTGGCAAAATGCATGACTGAAGCTTTGGTAAGAGAACATTTCAAATCACTTGATTATCCTCAGCATTGGATCAACACTAGTGAGGACTGTCCCACTCTAGACAATAAGACTGCTGATTTTTTCTGAGACAAGAAATGAGGCAAACATAGACCTCAATCAGCTTGAAGTAGGCTATACTGATTGACATTGATGAGAGATGTACAAAACTTGGTCATTTCATTCATTGATTTATAAGTTCTAACCTGATTGTCGCCAGGTAGTCCCAAGCATTGTCAACTTGCCGGCATTTCGAACCAAATGAGGAGCTTCTTTAGCTATACAGTAACCATATTTGCATGAGCCAGTCAATGTTTTCAGGATACAGATATGTAGTTTGCTGTCTTTGATAATCTCAGTAATTACGTAGATTTTGGAGTTACATCTCATTGAACTGTTATGTATATGTAATTTAATTACTTGTGTGTTAGTTTTAAATTTTTTTATTTTATTTTTATTTCATTACATGTTATTGTAATGATAACTTTATTCACTGGATTTGACATTTTTCCAGTAAATTCAGTTTGTTAAACCTGATAAATACGCAGTTCGTAGAAACATTGTATCTTTTGGTGACCTAGATTTCAGAGTCTGTTTCAGCTCTGTTGTAAACAACTTTTTAAAATTTTTTTTATTATTGAATCTTATAGTAAGATTCGTTCAGTAGAATTGAATTCATCCATGGCGGACATGATAATTGACATGTTACTACATTTCTCGAAAGAGAGTGATCACGTGACCCTATCACGTGGTCCCTTCTGTGTTGTAGTTGGAATTAAATTGATGTTTCATAGTGTTTTTTAGTCAGTCGTAATTCATACCTTTGGTCTCAAAGGTATTATTTTGTGTTGTAACCAGTTGAATTGAGTTTTTTATTTAAAATAATTTATTTTCCCAGGAGACTTTATCTAGTGCACATCAAAATTCTTGGACAAAAACATTTACTGAAAATTATTCGGAATTCTAAAGCCAGAATTGGTGATTCAGCAAGGAACTGTTGACATGACAGCAGAAATTAAGTTAAAAGAAATAGAGCTGGCAAGTGAAAGGCACATTTCCACTCCACATACAAATTCAGGTTTTAACAAAACATGCACAACCTTTAACTCGTATTTATTTGTTCAATTTTTGAAATATTAAAACTAAATGTTAGAAATATTGTATGCAGATGACACAGTTTTTACTGAAATGGACTATTTTAGAAACCAAAAATAACTGAGCGGTCAGTACGCTTGTTTACATAGGGAGGTTCTGTTTGTTTTGAAACGTCAACAAATTAACTGTGTTTGGGATAACTTTGCCAATTAAGGTTAGAAATTATAAATCATTGAACTAAATGACTAAGTTTTGTGCATTTTTCATATACTTGATGCTTTTCTTTTTTAAAATTGGTAAAGGGAGGTTTACAAACAAATGGGAGTGTATGAAAATACTTTAATCAGTATATGTAACTGGTACTTTGAGCTGATGGTGAGATATTTGACCAGAATTGACCAAAATAACATTACTCATTTTGCTTTTTTATCAAATGTACATTAATTTAATTGCAGAACGTGTTGCAGTGGTAAATATTTTAAAAACTTGTTCATGTTTCATCAGTTACTTGATCATATGATGGACCATTGCAATAATGTAAGTGTCCAAGACAAATATATAATACAGTGCAGGCAGCAAAGTAGAAGTGGCAAAACTGTCAAAGCCAAGATGATCTCATTTTTTTCCTTTGTCCCATTCAGTGTGGTGTGTCTCCTAGACGTAGAGGATGGGGGACACAGGATTCCATTCCCACGAGATCCTACATGCAACACTATTATATATACATTTCCATTCCGTTTTAATTATAGTTAAATATATTCAAGCACATATAAAAATAAGAGTTAATTTCCTTTAAATTTCAGGGGTTGAGTATTAACAGGTTTTGATCAGTTTGTTGCATGTCATTCCAGTGTCCACTACTGGTCACATTTAGTCAAGCTTTACCAATGCCAGACTACATTAGCAAGCTGTGATGAAAGTAGTTGATCAGACCAGCTGAGCACTTAACAATGGCCCTAGTCAGTATGGTTGATTTATATGCAGATGGTAGGTCAGCCTGACCCCTGGTCAGCCATGCTAGTGGGTAATGATTTAAGTAGGTCATTTTATTGGTAACAAGTGCTCTCAACTTGTTGGTATAGATCCTGCTAGACAGGAAGATGGTGGATTATTTTATTTAGGACATTGAATACAGTGTGAAACATTATTTGTGTATTTTGTTGATACAGGGGTGTGATTGTATAAACTATACAGCCATCAGCTGAATGAAAAACACAGTGGGGCAGATTTTCTAAACCAAACACCAGCTAAGAGCTGCTGCTGTGATTGTGATAATAGATGCAGGGGTTTTCATTTAATCAATTTATGTCAGTCTTTGCTGTGTTGGTAAGTGGTAAGTTTTGTATTATTTTCTCATTGGGGCATTATGTTGTTTTCTTAGCGTAAGGTAAAGATTGTAACTTCTGGGTGATCTTAAAAATGAATATTCATTGACAAAAAAAGCATGGATGGTTGGTTCTCATGGCACTTCAACTTCTCATTGCTACTGTATATCATGTGGAGGAACTAGGGGTGGAGACAAATCCTTCAAAAGAAAATATTTTTTACAATTGATAAAGAAAATTGGCAGTTCATCCATAAATCCAAAACTTGAACATTCAGCAGGTGTAAGTTACCTATTAACTCCGTAAACCCTGGCGCCTCTTATGCGCGTCAGGAGGTAGTAGCCTACTTCTGAGCTCTGTAGCGTCAAGGTCATGTATGATACACTAAAGTGGGTGGTATCATAGAAAGGTAGACAGATGTAGTTCTACAATGATACCAAATAATCAGGATGTTCTAGTTGCTACAAAATACAGAGGGAAAAACAACTTTTTGGACCCGATATTTTCTGCCAAAAATTCGCCCATGGTCGGAATCCAATTTTGTGTCCGGATTTTAGAACTTTTGGCCTCAGATCTAAGGCAGACTGGTCTGAACTGCACACAGACAGGTGAACCTTTGCAAAAAAAGTAGGATAAGATGGGCATTTGGAATAAAGAGTGGTCTTGATATGAAAATGATGGGTCTATTAAGCAAAAAAAAAAAGAACTCCAACTTTTACCCTTCTGCTCATGTGCGAGTGAAATAGCCAATGAAAAATTATGTTTCTAACATAACTAGGCATTAGGTTAACCAGAAATCTGTTGGAAGTCTATGTATTAGGATGTATTCAGAAACAGCCCCCAAAGTGTGTTTCCTACTGGCATTTCAGGCGAAAACGACAAAACCTCCAGGGGTTAATGAGTTAATATCCACTTTGAAATATTTCTTTTCCAAGAGTAATTCGTGGACTGCTCCAGTGACCTAAGTGGTTAGAGTGTCCGCCTCATATGCGGGAGGTTGTGGGCTTGAACCCTGGCTGAATCATACCAGTGACTTGTAAAAATGGTACTAGCAGCTACCTTGCTTGGCACTCAGCATTAAGAGGTTAGTGTTAAGGACTGGTTGGCCTGGTGTCAGAATAATGTGACTGGGTGAGACATGATGCTACGTGTCTGCTGCATGATGCCTCAGTGCTAGAAATCATTATAATCTGTCACAATGCAGACATCTTAGCGATGTGGATGAAAAGTTGTTAAAGCTACATTAAAAATCCAAAACACACACACACACACACACACACAGAGTAATCTGTAGTCTTTTGTTGCCTGAATATTACAGTTAAATTTTTTCACCTCTTATTCCAAGCATATTACAGCAGGAGAAACCCAACTGGAAAAATGAAGAGCACCCAGCAGATTTCAGCTCTGGAGTACTTTAAGCCACCTACTCAAGTTCTGCAATCTACCAATGTTTAAGCATTGTTTGTAAGTTTTCTTGTTGAACATGACCTGCCTTTCTCAGTTGGAAATCAGCAACAGAGACAGTGAAATTTCTCAGTTGGAGATCAGCAACAGTGACATTGAAAGTGTACTTCCCATTGCAAGGAAAAAAAAGACAAACTTTAATGCATCTTTAGGTGCTCAAAATTTGCAGCAATTTTAATCACAAAGATTAAGCAGAAGGCAAGAAGCCCGAACTGTTTTAAAACAAATTTACCACAGCACAGTTGAGTCTGCCACAGCATCATATGACAAATAGCGTGAAGTTTGTGTATATCAGTAAATTTGGCTGCAGATAAATTTGTATTTGTAATCAGTGTAAATAATGTGTTTTAGTTTTATTTTGGGATTTTCATATAATGCAGTACCTGACCATTAAAGAGGATGAAGCTAATGTCATGGTATAATTTTTCACTAATTATATTCAAAATTCACTAATATTTATCTCTCTTTTCAATAATTGTAAGTCTGGAAGGTTGGCAGCTCTCTGCTGTTTCCAAGTTCATTGGACCCCTGTGTCTACAGGGACCAAAGAGGTTGTTATAAAAGGAAAGCATCAAAGGATGTTATTGTGGGTGTCCAATCCAGGAATCTTTGTGCGTACTTTACTGTCACGGACTTTATTTTTTTCTCGGAACTGACCCCAGGTTCCTAATATCAGGGGTCAAAGAGAAATAAAGGATGTTATCAAACCATTTTGTAACAGCATCATATTGAATTTTAATGAGAGTCTTTTGCTTATCATACACCTGCCAACCTTTCAGGCAATTAATTCTTTGCACATACTACAAACAACATATTGACATATGTCAACTTGGTATTGACAAGGATTTGCTCAGAGAATCTAGCAGAGAAGTTTGAACACCAGGACTATCCATATCCAGTCTCTAGTGAGTGTAGTGATGAACACTAATGACACTTGCATTACCTTCAAAACCTCATTTTGAATTTCTGTTTGAATTTTAGCAATTACAACATTGTGTGACAAATATTATTAAAAGAGGGAAATTTGTGGCATGTGAAAATTAGAGACCGGGCTTGTGTAGTTTCAGTCTGGGCTTGTGATTTTTTTTAAGTTACCAGCCCTGGGTCTGTGTCTAAAAACATTTTCTTTGAGCACTGGTTAGGCTTTCAGCTGACAGCTATTATTTATGTGTAAGGCAATGGCAATATGTATATCTTCACACAGGTTGCAGTTGTTTCATTTACTGTATGTCTTTTGCATCTTATTGTGACAAATTCAGTTTGTAAAATGTATCTTTGTTGAATATGTTGGACAACTTTGGTAAAGCTTTCTTTGGATCATCATGATATTGTTTGTACTCTGACATCTACATGTATGTAATTGATGGAGAAGCAATAACAAAGTAGGATGTACTGTTTTGACATGCACATTTTTGTAGGTTTTTCATTGACTTCAAAAACATCTGATCATGAAAAAAAAAGGTGATATGTTACATTGAACTCTCATTGGTGGTTGTTGCTTGTTCGGTTCAAGTTAAACAACAACCGCCAATCAGAAATTAATGTAGTTTATTCCCTGTGTGACAAACAGGAAGAATTGGCAAAGCAACTGAAAAACTTCGTGCAAAAGTCATTAATTGATATGTAAAATATTTAAACAGATGTTTTCAGGATGTGCGATTACATGAATTGTTTAAAATTTGTATGAATTTGCACACTTGGAGAACAGTGATGTGCGATAACTCTCGCGAATTAGTTGAAGGTCATGCATTTGAAAATGTGTTAGGTGAAGTATACAATTTTTATTTAACCGTTTTTGTCGCGTCGTCTGTTTTTTAGGTAGGCAACTGTTTATATATCTGGGTTCTTCAAGCATGATATGTATGGTTGTGAAACTAAATTTTGATTGGCACATTGTCCCCTGGAATAATCATTGTGGCCTAGTTTGATCCTTCCATCAAGGAAGTTTTACAAATGCTTTTTTAAAATACAGGCTACCTAGAAAACCCAAAATGTCTGATTCCTGGCATGGTTCATTACTTTTTCGTTTGGCATATATTATCTGATGATAGTGATAATGACAATAATTTTTAAAGTTATGAAGTATGTTGGATTAATTCTTGGAGCTGGAAAAGTGTTAATGGAGATACCAGTGAGTGATTTTGAGTCTGAAAATGATATTAAATAAGAGTCAGATGTACCTGTTAACAGATGGACAAAAATAGATGGCATGACCGTCAGCCTCCCTTTCTGCAGTGTTTCAAAATGAAATGTAGAAAGGGCAGAATACTGAATCAGTTAAAATATAGTTTAACAGTAGAATGCAATTTTCATTTCTTTTATCATTCAGTTTAGTCCTGCAGATCATATAGTACAAGACCATATATCCATATCAGGGTTAAGATAAAGTAATTATTATAAGGATGAAAAAATTAAATGAAGACATAAAGATATTTATTTTTTAATACCACTGTTTGCACAAGCTGATTATGGCATTTATGGACTAAAAGCCCTAACAGAGCATTATGGAACAGACAAGAAATCTAGCATAGTCAGTTAACTACTGATTCAAGAAGGTAAGTTTATGTTTGTAAAAAAATCCTATTTTGGAGTGGATGTAACCAAAAGATAATATCATTGAGCACTGGAAAATTGATTTTGTTGGTATACATCATCATTTCCATGCCCGGATTTGTTCTAGATTTTCTTCGCAAGAGGAAACTGAATTATTTCTTATGTTTTGAAGATTACATCTTAATGTCTTTCTAGTTCAGGTGAGACATGAAATTTGTAATAAGATGTTTTCAAAGCATTCATGCTGTGCAAAACAAAGGGCCTGGTAGTTAAAGTGAGTTAAATGAAGCCACCATTAAATGGCCTAAAACGTTGAATAAAACTTGACAACCCACAGGCAGTCTGTTTCAAAGTAATTTTATTATCTTGTCATTGATGAAAATTGCATATAAATATATGATAAATATATGTCTGTCTGTAATCTGCATACTAGAAGTACAAGTAGTATGTCTACATAAAAGAGAACCACCGACCTTCCAAAAATGGAAAGATCACAAAGTTCATATGTGTATCAGTATGTATCATATCGCAGGCTGTGTATTGTGAAGCCTATTGATAAGTGGTACAGGGGTATCATTTCACCCCTAATTATTACCCTATGAAAAATAGTGGAAGCACAGTGCTTTCATGCTCCTTGGATTTCTTTTTCTGAAACTGATTATAGATGAATTATCTGTCAATATAACAAAACTGATAATTGATGCCAATTTTGGATTCAATTAACAAGCCCTAGTCAACTGATACATGACAGCAGTGGGGGCATTTGGTTTTTTATAAACACAATTTCTGGTTAGGAATTGTTTTATAAATGACTTTACACAGTAGAGACTTAAGAGATTGGATATTGGAAGAAAAATACAACTGTGGTATGAAATGATACAAGAACTTCTTCTTTGCGATGGATTTCTGGGGTTGTATAAGATTTTATGTCCATACTACTTAGCAGGGTCATTTTGATTTGGTCTTCTCCATCTTTCTCTGTATGCATGTCCATTTTGAAATGTTTGTTAGAATGATTGTGCAAAAACGTCTTGACAAATACTGTATCAGTTTAATTCCATAGGCTTATTTGTGTCCATGTGTAGATGATCTGATCAGATTTTCAGGCCATTACAGCATTATTTAAATTTTGTATAATGGTTTGGGACTTGAGAACTTTTGATGAAAACCTAGTTGGGATGATAAAGAAGAAACAATATAGACAAGATAAGTAGGGTATGGTATGCATGTTTCTGCACATATCTACAGTTGCTAAATTTTTTGAATGGCTTGCAGTTTAGTAAGAAACAAGACTTTTGATATTGGTCACTATGGCTGAAGAGGATCAAGCAATTTTCTGCCATCTGCAGATGTGGATAGTTTGTACTTGGGCTAAGGAAGAATCCAGTAGTTTTATGGAGAATGGTCAGGGTCACTCAGTTTCTGCAAACTAACTCAATTTCTCCATCATTTACACTTATCATACCTTGTGGATAGCATACACTTTGTGTAGTGAAGAAGCCCATTGATTTCAGGGCCAAAAGATGAAAGGTCAAGGTTGTCAAAAGAAGTTTTGACTGAACAGATGGCTTGCATTTGAGACAGTGAAGACACCTCTTGATTTGGGGGTTTAAAGGTTAGAAGTAATCCAAGAAGGAACATGGTTTTTACACAGTAACTAAAATTATATTCCAAAAAGTCAAGATCACAGACTGAAAGAAGAAAAATGGTTTAATTTAATTATGTGCATTTAACCTTGATAAAATTTGTGGATGTCCTGCACTTGAGATGAGAAGGCAGCTGTCAGATTTAAAAGGTCAGAGTTCCTGGTCACATTAATTCCAGGAAGAGTCATTTTTATGCCATATACATAGTTCAAAGTTCATTATAAACTTTCATTTTTGGAAGTTGTGAGCCAGGAAAGAAAGCTGTTGCTTTTTTGTCAAGGGGTCATAGTTCAAGGTTACAGTGACAGTGGCGTAGTACACAGGTTAAATGCATGTGGTGTATTTTAGCATTCCAGTGTTTGATCAGTGAAAGAAAGATTTAAATAACAAAAGTATAATAAAACTATTTACAGCTTGAGATAATGTTTAATGTACTCTTTCTGCTTTTTAAGGAAATTTAAATACAGTTAGGTTAAATTATGTGTACAGTTGATTCTGATTCTTAAAAAGGGCCTGTAAGAGTAAGTTTTACAGTTTTGATACTAGATGAATCATCCATTTATTGAGAAACCCTCCTCTGTCTTTTTAATTGGGAAGGGAATTTCCACCATAACTTTTCAAGGCTAGTGGAGCTAGCAGCAGTCATCTTCAAAATCTCTTTATTGTTCAAGAGTATAAGAGATGGTCTGTGCACCTTCACAATAAATAAAGAAGGAATGGTGTTGTAATAGATTCCTAGAAGTTTCACCCTGTAGAAAGTTGGTCCCTTCAAGGGGCTTCTGTTGATTTTTTTGCTGTTGTTAGTCACTAAGTCCTGAAGAAGGCATGTTCCCATATCCACAATTTAAGAAGAAATCAGTAACTACATTGCATTAAAAAAAAAAAAAAAAACACCACCCTCCCCAAACAAACAAAAATCACAAAGAACGATTGGCATTGATATGAATTGTCTGAATAAAATTTTTTAAAACTGAAGGGTATAAAACGTAGTTACAGAGCAAGTTCCAGAACAGATGATATCTTTTCAGGTATGACAGAGAATAAACATGTAAGACAAAATAATTAATAAATTGTCTTTTGCTTATATTATTATTATTAAAAGAAATATTCCTAAGCATAAGACTTGTCGATCTTAAAAACTGAGCAAAGATTTTTATTAAGATTTTTGGTAAAAATGATCTCCGATTATCACCCATAATTTCAAATCTGATTTCAAACACTTCAGCAAAAACCACATCCCTTTTACTGTCCAGTACAAGAGTATCTTTTGCTATATAAATAGAAATGTGTATAGCATTGGGAGTTTTGGTAAATGTTGTCAGGTGAGCTAGTATGGGTCATTCTTTCAGGTCTTTTTTTTTAAAATTACATGGTACTTAGAGGGTCTATAAAACTAGACCAGTTACTTGTGAGCATATAATGCTGTCTATTGGTCAGCAGTTGGTCAGTTGGCCTGGATGAAATATTTGGTGATAGAGCCAGTCCCATCCAAACACTGACTGCTTTGTCCAGCTACATAGGTGGGATATATTTAGGCATAATAAAGGAGTCAAGGTTTTGAATGATGGCCAAATAACCAATAGTACACAACCCACCCACATCATGGTACATTTACAATCCTGTTACAGATCCTGGTTATTGGTTGTTTGGATTCAGGACATTTAAACACAGATCAGTGCTTCCTGGTTAGATTGTGGAAAGTTTGCACAACTAACAGTACACATACATTTATTTTAGATGGGTCTAGTTTGTAAAAAGATATGTTGAAAAAACTTGAAAACTTTAAGACATAACATCATTTTTGTGGTATGGACCATAGGACAAAAGAAATTGTGCAGTGACATAAAAACAAGACTTGAAGGCAACAGTTAGATTGGGATTTTATGAACCTGTAAGTGCCTGAGGGATTGCAGTAGATGGAATAGGTCACCTGATGAGTCTGTTTTGACAGCATGATCAGCTTGGATACTTCAGAGAAACACAACAGAGTGCAGTATGTATAAAATTAATTAATTATGCAGATTGGTAGACACCTGACTCCTCAGGCACTCTCGGGTTCATAACATCCAAATCAAACTGTGACATTCTCAGAATTGCAGTGGACTTCAGAGTTGATGCATCCAAGCAAATACAGCACAAACAAGAAGTAAAAGTAAATTGTGTGTGAGAATGTTCACATTAGCATGTATGTACAGTACATCTGATATATTTATCTGAAAATTTTAGAAGGGGGACTTACAGCACAGAACTGCAGAAGTCAAATCCATCAGACACAGGTACAATTCTGTATTTATTTAAGTTTTAATTCCACATGCAGGTAGGTATTACAGTGGTCTACCACAAAGCACGCACAAGGTAACTGTTATGATTTTCAGGCATTTTGATACTTGTATCATATCAGTTTTGTACTTTACTATTTAAAAGAAAGATCGCAATCAGTCAAACGCTTGCCATTTGGAGACAGTGGTTCCATCACTACTGTTTTTTGAAATAGTTTACGCAGAACATGTTGAATTGGGATGATGACTGGAAAAGGGGAGATCCTTTGTGTTATTTTACAAAAGGATAAAAAAAAACAACACATCTTACAGAATTATGCTTTGCAAGTGAAGAAGGGCCAGACCTCTCATTTGTTAGAATGCATGTACAAATCAAGTGCACGATGCAATGTTGCTATTCCAGGTGCCCCTCCAGATGGATCTAAATTTAAGAGGGCAGTAATGATTTAGAAGATGCAGGAATCTAAGGTCAGTGATAAAAACTGCGAAGGTGTCAGTCTTGTCAAGAACAAGAAACAATAGTAAAGGGTGGGTGGGGGAAGAAGCTGAAGAAGTGAACTTGGATGCTATCATTATGTGCCATTAACTGCCAGATATTTAAGACTTTTATTTTTGTCAACAGAGACACTGTTAAATGTCAAAGTATTTTTAAAAGGATGTTTATATTTTGTTTTTGTAGCTGGGACACAGATTTGTTTTTGTTATATATATATATATATATATATATATATATTGTTACATGTAGGCTCGTACAAATGTAACAGAAGAAAAGAGTGAAGTCAACAAGCTTTGTATATTTTAACAAAATAATTTATTTCCCTAGAAAACAACGTAAAAATTGGTAGATAGGACTTACAGTTTGTGAATATAATACAAAATTTGGCCCTAAGAATGAAAACACAAGTCCTATCACTAAATAGTTCTATTAGAATCCAGGTTCGAATCTCGAGGACATACAAATATGGAAGGCGATAATGTTAGATGTGGTCCAATGTACGAATGTCAACAATTCCTTAATTGAATCAGTTTTTGTTTCCTAATAATTCCAGAATAAATTTCCATGAATATCTTTCAGAATTTTTTATAAAAAAGTCAACTTGTTGAGTTTCCAGGAGAATAAATTATTAAATCCAAAAATCAGCTGAAAAACAAACAATCTGGCAACAAATAAAAAAAACACTTTGTTCCTTCAAGATGTTAAAACGACTCTGACAGAAAAATATTAAGAATGCGTATTTAAACCCCAAAAACATCATTTCATGTCTCGCAAGATTGGTCATGTGGTCTCTTACTACAAGAGATCTATCACGTACACCAGGGTAGCCCCACTTCAGAACCAGTAACAAAAAAATGTTGTTTACACATAGTGATCACGCAATCAAGGTATGGCCCTGATACTGACCAATCATTTTAACTGCCTGTTTACAAACTTCCCAACCTAAGACGAACTAGGTTAACTAAAAATAATTCTCATGTAACACATTTTGCGTCTTAAATAAACAACATTTACTAAAAGAAAATATCGAATTACTGAAAAAGAATTTCGAATCCGATGAAAATATTCATTACAATAAAATGTAATGAAACAAAAATAAAATAAAAAAGAATTTCAAAACTAACACACAAGCAATTTAATTACACATACGTAACACTTCCCCCCCATAAAGAAAAAAGAAAGATTTATACAATAAAGCTTTCTTTTTACCATATGTAAATTATACATGAGGTAAACAAAATTATATGAAAATTCTTATGAATTATATAAAGTGTATATGAAATAATATTTCTATACATGGGAAAGTGCATCTGCAATCAAATTGTCTTTTCCTTTGATGTGCCTGATGTTCAGATTATACTCTTGCAAAAACAAACTCCACCTTAATAATCTTTGATTTTTATTTTTCATCTTGTCGATGAAAGTAAGGGGGTTGTGATCACTATACACAACAACTGGAGAAGGAGCTGAGCTAATGTAAACCTCAAAATGTTGTAATGCCAAAATTAAAGCTAAACATTCCTTCTCGATTGTTGAGTAATTTCTTTGGTGCTTATTTAATTTTTTAGAGAAATAGCACACTGGGTGATCAATACCATTACTGTCTTCTTGAATCAATACTGCTCCAACCCCAACATCACTTGCATCCACAGACAATTTAAAAGACTGATTGAAATTTGGAGCTGTTAAAACTGGCGCACTTTTGAGTATTGCTTTTAACCTATCAAAAGCTTCCTGACATTTTTCGGCCCAGAGAAACTTGTTTCTCTTACTTAACAAATTTGTCAGAAGTTCAGCAATATTGGAAAAATTGGAACAAAACTTTCGATAGTATCCAGCCATACCCAAAAATCGCATTAATTGCTTTTTACTGACAGGCACAGGAAAATCAGAGATAGCTTTAACCTTTGCATCAATAGGTTTAACTTGGCCATGTCCCACAATATGTCCTAGGAAAGTTACATAAGCATGGCAGAACTCACTTTTAGATAAATTGATTGTCAAATTAGCATTAGTGAGTCTTTCAAAGAATTTCCGAATCGTGGCTAGATGTCCTTTCCAGGTGTCGTTGTAGATGATGACATCATCAATATAAGCATCACAATTATCTAGACCGGAAGTAATCATACGCATCAAGCGTTGAAACGTACTTGGAGAACCCTTCATCCCAAATGGCATTACTTTATATTGATAGAGTCCATCTGGAGTCACAAACGCCGAAATTTCTTTTTGCTCTTTCCGTAAATGGAATTTGCCAAAATCCTTTCAGAAGGTCAAATTTGGTGACGTACTTGGCATTTCCAATTTTATCAATGCAGTCATCAATCCTTGGTAATGGAAATGAATCTGTTTTTGTCACGCTGTTCACCTTCCTATAATCAATGCACATACGGAAAGTTTTATCCGGTTTCGGAACAAGTATACATGGTGAACTCCAATCATTTTTACTGGACTCTATGAAATCTTTCTCCAACAACTGCTGAATTTCCTTTTTCAAGTATTCCTGTTTGAGAGGGTTCATCCTGTATGGGTGTTGTTTCACAGGTTTTGAATCTACAATTTCAGTGTCATAACAAATTTTGTTTGTCCTTGTTAGAATATCCGGAAACAAGTGCTCATATTTGAATAATAACTGTTTAAGTTCATTTCTTTCTTGTTGTTCCAAATGTAAAAGTTTCTGGTCTACATCTTTCATAATTTCCGAATTCCGAAGATTTGTTGCTCCAAGATCAATGGTGTCCAATTGAATTTCTTCACTTAAATCCTAAGTTTGTGGGACAGGTACAACTAAGTTAATTGTAATAATTTACTTGGCTAACTCTTTCAATATACTAGTACTCCATTAATTTATTTAGACGAGAGTACTATTATTATAATTTAACTCAATTATTTTCTTCTTTACTTTGTAAGGGCCGTAAAATCTAAATTGAAGAAAATTTTGAAGAATGAGCAAGAGAGAATGAACTCTATTACAAAACTGAAACGTTCTCTCAAGTAAAGTTGTGTGAAACCATAGTTTCACTTTTGACTTGAATTGCAGAGTGCCAAATTCAAGCATAATGTGCTGGAAAAGTCCAGACATGAAATTTGACCTTTGACCTGATTGGACAGATTTGGGAAGGCCAAATTGAGTAAAAAGCTTTATCAAAGCTTTTACTATAACATTCATCAAAGGAATTGCCTCAGGGAATCTTGTTGACGCATATATAATGGTCAACAAATATTGGTTGCCTGACTTGGTCTTAATTAAGGGGCCAACACAATCTACCATAATTCTGCTAAATGGTTCGTCAAATGCAGGAATTGGTTGCAGATGAGCCTTAGGTATCTTCAGATTGGGTTTTCCTACCATTTGACAAGTATGACAAGATCTACAAAATTTACCAACATCACTTTTGATTTTCAGCCAGTAAAAGTGAGTCAAGATCTTGTTGTAAGTTTTATTTATCCCTAGATGACCAGCCAGAGGAGTTTCATGGGCCAAACTAAGTATTTCCTGTCTGTAAGATTTTGGAACTACAATCTTATAGTTCACTGACCACTCGTCATTAGCAGGTAGCTCGGGAGGTCTCCATTTTCTCATAAGAATTCCATTTTTAATGAAATAACAGACAGGTACTTCATTGGCTTCAGTTTCACTAATGGCCCTCTGAAACAAACAGGAGATCTCAGGATCTTTTTCCTGTTCGACGATAAGTGATTGTTGTTTATCACCCTGATTAGATAAAAGAGAATGAGTATTTAAAAGAGGATCACTGTGATCAATACCTTTCGATTGATCCAAATTAGAAGTGAAAGTGACCTCATCAAAAGCCTGACCAATACATGTGTCAGCGAAAGGAATATTTTCCTTATCAAAATCATTCTCAAGAGCTTTCTTTGACATAGCTCTGGTAACTGCACAAGCTGGATATAATTCAGGGTATTCTTTTTCAATAGGATCAACTTTCTGATCCAAAGAAGGCTTGTCATTTACAAGTGGAATAACCACAACCTTGTCTCCAGCTGGGTCGTTGCCTAGCAACAAATGAATGCCCTCAATGGGTAAGTTAGACACTATACCGACTGTCACAGGTCCTGAAACTAAGTCTGATGACAAATTTACAGAATGGAGAGGAAGATTAACAAAGCTGCACTCTACTCCCTGAATGAGAACACTCTCATTAGAACAGACTTCTCAGAAGAAGGCAAAATACCTGACACTAAAAGACTCTGAGAAGCTCCTCCTGTATCCCTTAAAATTTTAATAGGGATAGGATTGGCGAATCACCCAAGAGTGATATAGAACCCTTCAACATGAATGGTTCATAATTCTCGATAATAAAATCAGACTGGGGTTTATTAGACCCAACAAATGTATTGCTTTCAATATATGACCGTGACCTTGACCTCTTAGAAATAAGAGCATTTGGGATAGGTCTATCTTGATTCTGATGCCTATATTTCAACTTGAAGCAATCAGAAATGATGTGTCCTTTTTTCTTGCAATAGGTACATGTAGGAATAGACAAGGATTTTGATTCAAGTTTATCAGAAGCTTGATTTTTAGAAGTTGTGCCAGACTGAATTTTGGGAGGAGTCATATTAGGCTGAAATACTTTTCTACGAGTAGGCTGCTGAGTGAAAGTTTTGCTTAGAACAGGAACTTTATGAGTTAAGGAGTACTCATCGGCAGCAAGAGCAGCATTTTCCAAGGTTTCAGTCTTGTGCTCTTCAAGATGATTCTTAATGTCATTAGGAGCACAGTTTTTGAACTCTTCAAGTAACACAAGTTGTTCAAGACTTTCATAATCATGTTCAACTTTCTTGGCTAAGCACCATCTCTTAAATAACTGTTCTTTTTCTCTAGCAGATTCGACATAAGTCTGTCCAGCTTCCTTTTTATAGTTTCTGAATTTTTGTCGAGAAGCCGCAGGGACTAACGCATAACCCCTTAAGATGCATTCTTTAACCAAATCATAATCAGAACTCTGTTGTACTGACAGGGATGCATAGATATTTCGGGCTTTGCTGAAAAGTACACATTGCAATAATTGAGTCCAATGCTCCCTTGGCCATTTCAAATTTTCAGCAACTTTTTCAAAATAGATAAAATATTTGTCTACTTCCTTTTCACTAAAAGGGGGAACTAACCTGATATTTTTTGTAATGTCAAAACTTGAATCTGTATGTGAAGTGGAATCGTGCTTGCCACTTGCCAGCTCAGATTCTTTCATTCTAAGTTGAAATTCCCTTTCATCCTTCTCTCTTTGTTATTGTAACTGTTTATCTTTCTCCCTCTCCTGTCTCTCTCTCTCCTCTTTCTCAAATTGTAATTGTTTATCTTTCTCCCTCACCTGTCTCTCTTTCTCCTCTTTTTCAAATTGTAATTGTTTATCTTTCTCCCTCTCCTGTCTCTCTCTCTCTCTCTCTCTCTCTCTCTTTTTCCTTTTCTTCAGATTGCAATTGCAGTTGCTTCTCTTCAAATTGCAACTGCAATTGTTCTTTCTCTTTCTGAAGCTCGAACTTCCTTAACTCTGCTTCCATTTTGTAGTTCATTTTTAATTTGATTACTTTAATGTCAGTGTCTGTAATAGACTTACTGACTGATGCCAAAACACTTTTATCAAAAATATTTTTCCCCACCAAATATTGGATCAAAATATTTTTAATTTCTTGTTTCGTTAAGGAAGATTTTGCTTCAGAAAGATTGTACTTTCTGGAAAGTTCAAGCAACTCATCTTTTTTCAGACTATCCAGCTGCTCCTGAGTTGGATTACAAAGGAATATTTCCACTTTTGATGACATTGTAAATGAAAGCCTGTTGTTTTCACTTAAGATTTCACACAAAATGTAAAATAGTACTTGGGATTTAGAAACCAGGGGAACTTAAATTTCAAAAAACAATTTTCTGAAATATTTAACCAAAATTCTTATATCCTGGACGAGCCCCCAATTTTCTCCTGTTACGTGTAGGCTCGTACAAATGTAACAGAAGAAAAGAGTGAAGTCAACAAGCTTTGTATATTTTAACAAAATAATTTATTTCCCTAGAAAACAATGTAAAAATTGGTAAATAGGACTTACAGTTTGTGAATATAATTCAAAATTTGATCCTAAGAATGAAAACACAAGTCCTATCACTAAATAGTTCTATTGGAATCCAGGTTTGAATCTCGACGACATATAAATATGGAAGGTGATGAAGTCAGATGTGGTCCAGTGTACAAATATCAACAATTCCTTAATTGAATCAGTTTTTGTTTCCAAATAATTCCAGAATAAATTTCCATGAATATCTTTCAGAATTTTTTATAATAAAGTCAACTTGTTGAGTTTCCAGGAGAATAAATTATTAAATCCAAAAATCAGCTGAAAAACAAACAATCTCGCAACAAATTAAAAAAACACCTTGTTCCTTCAAGATGTTAAAATGACTCTGACAGAAAAATATTAAGAATGCGTATTTAACCCCAAAAACATCATTTCATGTCTCGCAAGATTGGTCATGTGGTCTCTTACTACAAGAGATCTATCACGTACACCGGGGTAGCCCCACTTAAGAACCAATAACAAAAAAATGTTGTTTACACATAGTGATCACACAATCAAAGTATGGCCCTGATACTGACCAACCATTTTAACTGCCTGTTTACAAACTTCCCAACCTAAGATGAACTAGGTTAACTAAAAATAATTCTCATGTAACACGTTTTACGTCTTTGTAATATTTGTGTTAAATTTTTTGTGTGTGTTTTACTTTGATTGCTGGTAGCTTTCAAAATCTTGGCTAGATGTGGAACAAAACCAAAAACAGACATAACCTTATGTTAAAGCACTGCACATGGATATTATGGAAGAAACTATGGCTGACCGTGTAGACTATTGATGAACAGAGTGGTTTCATACTTATAGGACAGTGTTTTCCAAACTTTTAATATTCACGTATCCCTGTTGGGACATAGGTCTGTTCAGTATACCCCTTCCCCCAGTGCTGTAGTGGTTTTAATGTGAATTTAGTGGTTTATTTTCTGTCATGGACCCCCTGAAACCCTTTCATGTACCACTGACGGTTCCGAGTACTACACTTGGGGAAGCACTGTTGTAGGAAACACTGCAACTCTGTCTAGTGTCAGTATAGATTTTGATGCCAAGATTGAGCATGTTATTGGAGCTCATGTGATGGGGTTGCAAAGCAATCATTTTGATTAGCAGGGTTGGTTTTGCCTTCTTTGTTGCAACTATATCTAGTATTGATATGGTTTATTATGCTGAGATCGAGCGTGTTGTTGTAGGTCATGTCATGGGGCTGATGAACAGTCATTTTGATCAGCAGTGCTCGTTTTACTCTCTTCACCTTGAGTGACGTCAGAGGAGATCAAAGAAGGGTTTTACTTGTTGGAAACACAATGCAGTGATATTGATGGAGCATACTGTTGGAGCTTATGTGATGGTGCTAAAGAGCAGTCATTTAAATTCACAGGGATAGTTTCACCCTCTTTGTTTCAAGCGATGGACAAGAGTCATGTGACACAATCATGTAACACTTACGGATCAGATGAAAAGGCTGTGTGTTGCAGATGAAGTGTCGTGACAGCAACAAGCTGATCTAGAAATAGCAACATGCACTGGCAATAAAGATTAACATTTGCTCTAAATGGCAACCTCGTTACACCTGGTACTTAATCTGTTTTCATATGTAAAAGCCAATATTGTTGTCCAAGCATAAAGGTCATTATTGATGTAGACTTAAATTTTCTATTTTCTAAGTTTTGTCTCACCTGCATAAGCATGGCGAGATATTCTTGTCACTTTTATTATGGCGCCAGTGCAGGATGCACTGTTTGAATTGTGCTTAAAATTTTTTTTGTCAAATCAGAAATGGCAGTCATGCTGACAAGCATACAGATGCAGGTTGATGCTGGTTCCATGGAACAACCTATGAAAAATAATAATGTACATTACAAAGTATTGGTTTATCACATGATAAATTTTCCAGTTCTGACTGGCTGACTAAAGGAACATATTTTCAGACAGTATGCATTTTCCTTTGGTTTTGGGATGCTGTAGTTGAGGATTGGAAAGATAACTACTGCACCAGCAGACAAAGTGGCCAGGAGCCAATATTATGTGACCTCAAATGACTTCATTGGATGTACTAATTCTGTTGTTGCCTTCTTCCTGTATAAAGTGTAGTGGATTATAGTGCCTATGTCAGGGTCAAATATTTTATATATTTAGACATTTTAAAGCAATTACATTGTATATTTTTATATCCATTGCTATTATTATTTTTCATTATTCAAAATGATTGGTTCAGAAAAGTAAAATTTTGACATGCTTTACTTGATCATCAGAACATTATGATTTGCTTTATCATATGCTTCCCTAGCTTATAGTCTATAATGTGTTTTACTTTATCATGTAGGTTATGATCTATTTTTCTTTAGTGTCTGTTTCATGACAGCTGGATTACTTTTTCATCAAGGTCACAGGATCATATCATACTTCATCATCTAGTTCATGATACCATGTTTTACTTTATCAATTCATCGTATCGTGGTTTACTTTATCAAGTTTATGGCTGTAATGTGTATCTCCTTAGGGTGCAAGATCAAGAGTAAATAATCCCCTTGGTGTCAGAATTGAGTAAAAAGCGAACTTGGGTATCAAAACTGGGGGTCAAATGAAAAATTGGGGGGTATCTGAAGCACAAATGAGAGTAACGGGAAACACTGTGACATCTTGGTTTATTTTGTCTAGTTCTTGACATTGTGGTTTACTCATCTTGTTCGTGAGATCATAATTTACTTTATCATTGAGTTCATGACATCTTGGTTTACTTTATATCTGCAGATAAGGTGTTTTATTTTATCATCTAGTTCATGACATCATGGTTTACTTTATCATCTACAGCTGTAATTTAGGATGTATTTTATCATCTGATTCATGATGCCATGGTTTACTTTATTATCTAGTTCATGTCATCATAAACCTAATAGCTCGGAGTACTATGGTATTCTGGGTGTTAAAGTTGGTGATAGGCGGACAAGCAAATAAAGACACCTACCGTATGTACTCGTGTATAAACCTGTTTGCTGATAAGCTGACCCCCCCCAACTGAATATGTATAAACACTAAAAAGCGCATGACCCGCGCATAAGCCGACCCACCAGTCCAAGACAACATCACAAGATGTACGATGTAAGTTCTAAATGCATTTATTTAGGCAAACTTATATTAGCGAAAATGATACGTATACCTCCCTTGGGGTTGGCATTTATGATTATTGTATAGAAATAGTATAAATTTGTTTGAAAAGTCCAAGAACTTTATTTAATTTTCTGTTTTCTTATTGTTTTTGCCTAATTCAGATTTGTGTATAACTTGATCGGATGATGACAAGAATTGAACATTTGTGGGTTGCTGTAACACTACCACTCCCTTTTGACTCGATTATTGTTTGTTTATGAATTATTGCGTTAGACCTTTTATGTCACTGCATTAGTAATTATGATTTTGTTTTGCCATGAAATTTTAAATACCTAACTCATTAAAATGTGATCCCAGTATGACAACAATGAACAACAATAGGGTTTGATTAAACATTCACAATTAGGCTAGTGAGTGTATTTACATAATGGTGCGACCGCATGTACATTGTAGGTTTGGACACCTGCTGAATGAAGTACATCTCTTGGATTTGAATCATGGGCACCACTGCACTAAACTTTAATATCGCCAAAATACAATAATGAAGTTTCAGAAATAATGCTTCAAAAATTATGCTAATACCGTAAAAACTGAGTTGTTGTTTGCTTTGATGTAAGCGACCTTACACCCTGTTTTGCAAAACTATGGTGATCGTGCTAATATTGTGGAGTAAAAAGCAATTACACATCAAAGTACTGGAATAGTTACCAGTCAGAATTCCCTCTGAACCCAAGCCAGTTTCAGGGTTTTAATTAATAACTGGCCTATATTGCTGTTGGAAAACAATTCCGCCAATTATAAACAAAGGAGACGCTGAAACATCCAGCTTTCCATTATGTGGAAAGTTATGATTTTATTCAGCCAAAGCTCAAAGTAAAATAAATTGATGATGATTTTACTTGGATCTATATTCAGAATTTTAGCCTTTATTATTACCATTCTTTTGTGAACATGTAACAGTTATGCCGGTTATGTGCCGTGCACAATTGGATGTATGTACATTTTCATAAAGTTCACCTCAATTTGTTGCATGAATCAATGTAATTGAAAGAGGTTATCAACTAGCTGAAGTGTTATCTGGAAGAATGCAGTTTGGACGAAACAATGAATAAAGCTAACTATGCATCTAATATGTTTGGGAATAAACAAGGATGACTTGCAATGTGTAAGTACTGTACATTATAGTACAGTCTGGTCTCCCAGGTAAACTCGAACTGGCCTGTAAATTATGAAGTCTTTATTACCTTTATTTAATTTCATGTTGGAGAAATCAGAAAATATGCACATGTAAAATAATAACAAAAGCAATCATAGTATTTATGACAGTTTATTAAGTGTTGGGACACCGAGAATGTATTTTTTTTACATGCATACATGTCTTAGGACATGGACAAAATTATTTTTTTCATATCCCAAGATTTACAGCCATTATGGTAATCAACCAAAAAATCGTAAAAAGTTCAAGTTTAGACCTTGTCCCACTGATAAGCTGACCTCCTTCTTCCAGGCCTTTAATTTTGCTTAATTATTCAGCTTTTATGCGAGTATATATGGTATGTTCAAGATTACTGTATCTGTCTGTTGTTCTTTGCTGTTTATTAAAATGCGTTTAATTTCCAGTTTACATCAGATGATTTTGGGAAATTATCAATAAATAGATGCCTTGTATATTCCAGGTTATGCAAGGAGAGTTATGCTTATATCTCAGTAATACTGAAAAAATATCTATGATGGCATACACTTGTCCTAATGTTGGGAATTTTATATATGTGTTGCATAAAGTGTAAATAACTCAAAAATTGGATGCTACTTCCTTGGCCCTCATTCTGCGATCTGCATTCTCTAACAAAAGAAACTTATCTGAGAGAATTAAATTCATATGTAACCACCTGTGATGGGTGAGTGATTGGGATTGTTGGTGAGAATGGGCCCACCAACATGAGCATGAGAGTGCATGTAGACCATACAGTCTTTAAAAAACTCCAGGTGTTCCAGCGAAAAATAATAAAAAATTTGTATAAGAAAGTTTTAAAGTCAGCATTTGTCAGTTGTGAAAGCCACCAGAAAACAACATTAACATCCTTCACATTTTGACTCCTATATGCTGCCATATATGATTAGATTTCTTGCTTCTTGATTATTATGGTAATCATGTGATCTGACTCTTGTGTAACATCTTTGGACATAATTATCAGATGACAAACTGGTTAACCGACAGTGTTATTGATTTCAAGAAGATATAGATTCTGTTTGAGAACATGGGGTACACCATGTTTGGAAACTGATATTCATGGGTGCATTTTTAAAATAGTGTACTTGCCAGCAATCCAGATATTTTCCTGAAATTAATTGGTGATGCAGAACTAGTAAATTATGGTCATGCTGTTTATGTAAAATACACACATTAGGTGGCACTTTGCAAAAATGTACAGAAAACGTTTGAATACACAATACCATAGAACTTGCAATATTGTAGGAATCTACCTTAGAACTTGTTTGTTTCAGATGGTTCACTTTGTCTTTAAGATGACCTCTATTATTCATTAATTATATGAATATGAGTTTTAATGACTTTCTTCCATTGAAATGTTTTAATGTATGATGAATTAAATAAGGTTATCAAAGGATTTTTTTATTTACAGAAAAGCCAGTATTCTGAGATTAATGCGTGTTGGAAACTTGATCGATACCTTTGCAACAATTGACCTCTGAGCTTTTACCGGGATATTTGATCTTGCAGGTAAGGTTGATCTGTTGATCTGTAAGGTGCATCTTTTTAAGGTGGTCACTTTTATTGTGTTCATTTCGTGATGCAGAACACTACAATTTTATTTCTGCAGTTGATAGAACAGAAGTACTTAGGGATATCCTATTGTCTGTTGTATATCATCAGTCATCCATTGTCCATCTGTTAGTACCAGTTTGTAATGACTACTACTCCTAAATTACGCAGAGGATTGCCATCAAATTTTAACACTTTCTTTCAGTGCTCATGTTAGTCCAAAATGAAAATGGTGCTACTTAGACACTGAATATGTCCACCACAATTTTGAAAATATTGTCATTACTACTCTTGAATGGATTTACATTGGGGGATTGTAAGTAAAAGATATGGATCTGATATCCAATATGGCCATCACAGCAGCATCTTGAAATTTTTTTTTTATGGCTACTTCACCTAAATATGACCTCATATCAGCATAGGATCTTCTGGTGTTTAGTTTGTCTTGAATGTAAATTATGCTGAGCTGACATCCAATATGACTACCATGGCTACCAGCTTTAATACCTTATCCCTCTCCAGTTTTGCAGGTCATATAGATAGGGTTTTCACCAAGACTTCTTACTATATTTAGTCGGTCCCAAGTGCAATTGATGCCAGTCTTGTATTAAATATGGCTGCCACAATGACCATCTTTAAAATCTTGATTTTGCTACTCCAGAATGAATGGTGGGCCTGCAGGTGGCTGAGTGGTCTAAGGTGCTTGTCTTTACAGATCATTTGCATCTCACCTGTGTCCACATGTTTGAATCTTTGACTCGACCAATATGGGTACAGCATGTCAGACAGCTTGCTGGTATGTTCCTTTGGGTCGGTGGTTCTTTCTGGAGTTTTCCCAGGTTGATCTGTGGTCCATCAGTCCTGTCAAGTCATTCTTGTTCACTGAGCCACTTGTCATTGGAATTTTTACTCTTTGTACCCCTGCATAAATTTTTAGTTGTATCCAGTTTTGAAGACAGGCATGTATCCAAACCTTGTGGAAGATATTTGTTCAGTGATTTGGCAAGTTCTTTACATTCAGGCTTTTCTTATGCCTTTTCATGCTGTACTTGATGAATGCATTTCCTCTTTTATTATGAAATTTCAATGATTCTTTCCATAATCTACCCATTAAATCCACAACTAAGGATGGTTTTGAGTTTGATGTTGATTGATATTTGTGACAAACATGACAAAATAGGACCCTGGACTCCTCATGCTCCAGCCAATCAAGTTTTACAAAGAAACAATGCCTACTGAATAATTTTTGTTTGTTTGTTCAAAATTTGAAGAATACTGTGCTTGGGGGAGATTTCTCTTCTCCTCACTTTGTGGTTGTTTTTCTTCATCCTTTCTTTCTTGATCTGTTTATCTCCCAAACCACCACATTATATCTTGGGAATGTGTGACCTGGTTACTGTTCAGGGTTATTTTGTTCATTTCATTATTGCAGTGGATGTTGCCCAGTGTCAAACCAAGTTTAGATCGAGTTCTTGGATACATACAGAGCTCCATAAATGATACAAGTCAGGCAAAATGGTAAATGGCTCAAACGTTTTGTCACTTTGAAATAAATCAAGGGTCACATATACCTTTACCTGTATACTATCTTGTTTATGCAAAATATTCAAAATCGTGTCATCACAGGCGCTTGCATCATGTATTCAGTGATCAACAATTGTAGTATAAGACTAAATTGAGTGGATAAATGTCACTACAACATTGTATTGACAGCAGTTCTAACTATCTTGGTTTTCCTACATTAGGATACTTTAAAGACTTCTGTTTTTTTCAGTAAAAACTTGGCAGTTACTCTGGTAATCAGATTGTCAAGTTTTATTTCTGAACAGTTCATTTTCACATTCAGCAGTTGTGACAACTTGAGATTGCTTCTCAGTCCAATTTTTCCATCTTGGATGCGGGAGGTTATGGGTTCTATCCCTGGCCGAGTCATACCAAAGACTTATAAAAATGGTACTAACAGCTGCCTTGCTTTGCGCCCATCATTAAGAGGTTAGTGTTAGGACTGGTCGGCCTGGTGTCAGGATAATGTGACTGGGTGGGACATCATGCTACATGTCTGCGGCATGATGTCCCAGTGCTAGACATCACTATTGACTGCCACACTGCAGACATCGTGGTGATATGACTGAAAAATCATTAAAGCTACATTAAAAAATCCAAATCACACACACTGACCAGTTTTCATCAGTTTAACTTGGAAAAATACTCTCTCCACTTCTGCTGCTCTTAGCAGTAGAGCACATGCTACTGCTACTATTCTTTCAACCAACGGATACTGCTTCTTTAGGCCTTTATCCTCATGTTCAACAGCAAACATCAGCTTAAGTTGACTTGTCAGAGAAAGGTGTCCTGTATCCATCCCTGTCAGTAATTGCATATAGTCCTGCCATGGATAAGTAGCTGTTAGGAATCTAGACTGAAGTATTGAGCTAAGGCCTCAGTTTCCTTAAGCTCATAGAGTGTTGGCAGATCCTCTGTTCCACTCAAATAAAGAATTGACATATGCTGAATTACTTCAGTATCAACAAATCTGCTGGCAGTATTGGTGATCAGATTGCTTAGGAAGGGATTTCTGATTGTTTTATCAAAATCAGCTTTGCATGCTTCATGTTGTATGCCAACTTCTTTTCTCAGCATGCTTTCTTTCATAGTCTAGGGTCCATCATCAGTTTTTCTTTTTACCAGCATCATTTTAGTCTTGTCCACTGAACTCTTCATGAGACCCAAGTGGATATCTCTCCTTTGGAAAAACAAAGAAAGAGCTTTTAAATGAGGTAGCACATCTGCAAGGAGGAGCAGGCATTTCAGCATTGCAGGTTGTTGTTGTTGTTGTTGTTGTTTTAGGGTTTAACGCCATTTTTCAGCACAAGATAGGCTATACATGGCGGCCAGTATAACTGGTGGAGGAAGAACCCTGGAAAACCTGGGAAGAACCACCAACCCACGAGAAGCTACTGGCAAGCTTTCTCACGTACCCACGTTAGCCGAGCCTAAGACTTGAACCCACGCAGACAGAGGTGAGATGGCAGTGATCTGTAACGGTGAGCGCTTTAGACCACTGGGCCACTCAAGGCCCCCAGCATTGCAGGATCTTTAATGTTTTTCAGCAATCCATTGCTGACAAGATCACTTGATGCAGTACAAGATACCAGATCTGTTGTGATTGCCTTGTAAGACCTAACATTGGAAATGATTGCCTGCTCATGGCTAAGCCATCTGTGGTGTTTGGCTTGTTTAATTGCAAGAGGGGCTTCATTAAAAGCTGCCTGTATGTCCTTAAGACAGCCTGTTTTCTTGCAACTGTACTTGTAGAACTTTGTACAGGTTTTTTAGCATGTTGTCAAGTTTGTTCATTGCTGGCACTTTTGCAAACAAATCCCTGCTTGCCAGTGCTTATCTATGGTCCTTGCAATGATTCATGATAAGATTCTTATTCTTGTCTTTAAGTCTTTTCCTGACTACATTGTTTTTTAAAAAAAAAAAACGGCTGTACCATCATCAGATGCAAACCCTGACATTTCCTGCACAGACAGATGCTTGTCATTCAGCTCCTTCTCCAATGCACCAATGATTACTTCTGCTGTGCCAACTGAAATCTCTCTGTCTGCAAGGAAAGCAGCTTTTACCTTGCCATCTGAAGATGCATATCATGCACATATAGCTAGATGCTTGATTGTTCTGTTATTTGACACTTTAGCAACCATACAAGAATAGGTAGCACTATTCCTAACTTCTTTAATGACATCTTCTTCAACTTCATCACTCAGCAGTGTCAGTAACTCCTGGACAATATCCCAGCTAGTATAGTTGGCATTTTTTTGATAGCCTGAGATTGCTCAGGTCTGTGGCACCAACATTAATACACATGTCAATCAGTGAACTAAAAATGTCCAGTGAAAGATTGTTCCCAATAATGAAATATAAAACCTTCAGGGCATCTTTAACTGCCTTTTGTACCTTTGTATTCATATTTTGACTCGCCTCTCATTTTTGCATTCAGTTCTATTGACAGTGCACATTTATTGCTGTTCACTGGCCTGGTGAAGAGCAGTTTTATCTTGGCGTAGCAGCTTGTATCTTTTCTCCCACCAGATTTTCCTTCCTTTGGCTTCATGTGACTGTTGTTTCTTACAGTTGCGGCAAAGTATCTATTTGCGACCCATCTTCTCTGTCGAATAAACCAGCCAAGGAAATTTGGTCTTCCAGACCTTTATGCCAGCTTGGTGGCTGTCTCCATTCCTCTCTCTCTTGCCCTTACAGTCTTGTCCTGCTTCTGTACTACCAGTGGCTATAGGTTTTGGATCCGTTGCAATCTCATCTGTCCTGGTTGCCTCTTTAGTTTCATTTTGAGAAAATCTAAAACAAATACAAAAGGTCATTTTACTCGTTATGCTCCAGTAATATTTATATCATTCAGAGTTTCAAATTTGAATATTAATAAATAACCTTACGGTCTAGACAACATATATGATAACTGGAAAATAATTATCCTAAAAAATTGAAACCATTAAAATACATTAATTTCATCATAAAGGCAAATCAACATTCATATTCCATTTCATCAGCGTACTGACCATAATAAAAAAATATGTAGGGTCGATATATCATGTGTTCTGAATAAATTGGAGTCAGTTGTAAAATGAATCGATGAATAAATTTAAAGAATGCATTAAATTAAATGGAAGGCTGCTGCTTGTTGATAATTATGCTTGTATATACAAGTGAAGTAAGAGTATATGGACAAACAATCTGTGATTTTCTGTTTTCATAATAAAGCAAGCAGAACTGGTTTTAGCTTACCATGAGAACAACGGCCCTTGATGCTGGCACAAGGATGCAAGCTTCAGATAGTAATAAAATAAACATTTGGTCCTCGTGAATAAATTGAAAATAAATGCATGTACCGAAAATATTCTGTCAGTTTCTTCTTGTGCTTAGATCCTGTCTTTGCGAGTGAATTACTAACTCTTTCTGTATTAGGCTTTTTCTAATTCAACACTGCAAAGCAGAATGGTGGAGCATGATTGCGCATGCAGCAATATGAGCAGTAAGGATAAAGGCTAAAGATAAACAATGGCACGGCTGTGGCAGAATCGGCCAAGAGCATGGTTCTGGAACAGAATAGAATTTCAGAAGTTAATGACGGGATGTATTTAAATTTGATGGGGGTGTTTAAAGGCATACCAAAATTTGACAGGGGTGCGAATAAATTTGACATGGGTGCTAAAAGAGTTGGGCAGGGCATGGTGCATCTCTATTGATGTTCAGCTGGAACACTGTGTATTTGTTAATTTCTGCAATAAATATCACTGTGTATTTGTCAATTTCTGCAATATATGTTCATTATGCTTTGACTACGTCATTGTAGAGTTGGACTAAAGCACAGTTTTCATTGATTTCCTTGTTGTTAATAATAGTTTCCACTGTTTAGGTTAAAGCTATTTTACCTGACAAGAAAATTGTTGCAAACCATGGTTTAGTCTAGCTCAACTTTGATTGACTCAGATTATATGCATTTAATGATGCAAAGTGAAGATTTATTGCAGTAATTAAAAAGGCCATGACCTAAGTGTCTGTGATTATTGATCAATCTGTCCTATCATGACCCTTCCTTGCTGGGATTTGAATTCCTCAAGCTTAAGATACCATTCCCCTCAAGAATTTATTTTGGAAAGTAGAGCTTATATTTTTTCTACTTGTATCTTACTTTGGTTAACAAATGCAGTATTGTTTTCATGCATCCAATCTAATCAGAACCAGTAAAACTTTCTGTAAGCCAATGAAATTGGTCAACTTATTCTTCATTAATAATGGGTGCACACTTTTCAGGAAACCTTGGATGTGCTTTATTCAGTCTAAAATCAACCTTAATGATCTGTTATTGTAAATTTTCTTGGGTCTTTTCATGTACCCTATGTGTGCCATGGAGGGACTTCAGTATGTAAAAGATGAAAAATGATGGTTATTGATATAAGAATACAGGCAAGAACGAAACCTGTACATATAATAAGGTCAGATATGCTAAACACAGTAGCCTGTACTATTTTTCACATGATTTTCATAATTTTTCAATTTCAAAGAAAACTTACTTAGGGAAGAAAATTCTCAGAATAGGATCTTAGATTATAAAGAAAATTGAAAGGCACTGTTACAGGTATCTCCAATTTGAGGATTTATCAGTTGTCATTGGAAACGAAGAACAGAAATATAATAAGACAATATGGCTCTCACTTCAGATTCTGGTTTGAAATCGATTTACACGTATTATTCTAATTTCTTATGTAATGTGCAGCTTTAGCTCTAATTCCACACATATAGAGTGGAAGTGCTCTAATTGCTGATGTATAACATGCAGTGCTGTCACTGCTCATGTGTAATACAGTGCTGTAATTTCTTATATAATTGCTGATGCATAATGTGTGATACTTAAGTTATTGTATAGCATGTTTCTAACTGGAGAGTATTAACCCATCCACCACATCAGCCATTTTGGAAATCTTGTTATTGGTACTCTTCCTGAACAAAAACGTCATCGATACAAGGTCTCACCAGAAGACTTGAGAGTTGGTCCTCAATAACAGTGGTGTGGTGTTGCTCAGACATTTAGTACGGCCACCACATTGGCCATCTTGAAAATCTTATCACTACTACTCATGAATTAAAGATCTTATCGGCATGGGGTTTTCACTGAAAGGCATCTTATGATGTCTTCTTGGTCATAAATAAAAATGGTGCTGATCTAGCTTCAAAATTACAGTCACTAGAGTGCCATCTTGAAAATCTTGTTGTTGTTATATTAGATGGTTGATCATATTTACATTTTGCTTTCACCAGAAGAGTTCTTATATGTCTAGTTGGTCTGGAAATGGTGCAAATCTGATATCCAATAAGAACATTGTGGCAGCCATTTTAAAAATTTTGTTATTCCTGCTCTCCTGAATGCAAAGTCATGCATATATGTTAGAACCAGACATCAAAGCAGATAGGATTAACAAATTTTGATCAGTAGATTGGTTTCTAAACCAGTAGGTTTTTTATCAACATAATTTGTATGTGTTTTAAGGGAATTAAAAAGAAAACAAATTGATTTTATGACATAATATGTACATGTATTTTCTTCAGATTTTGATAAAACAGACTTTTGAACTTGAATTCGATTCTAACAAAAAATGTTACAATGATAATGAAAGAAATATGTTTCAGTAATAATGAAAGAATATCAACCAGTGTATTGCCAATTAAATCAAAAAAACATGAGTTGTATTACTCATTGTTTAGTGCAAAGATTTTTTTAAAATCCTTAAGCATAAGATCACTGACCAGTGACCACTGATGACATTCATGGTGATTATTAAGTTCCACATTTAAGAGGAACTAGCTTTATGATCTATATTTCCCCTTGAATCATTTGGTATTTTATGAAGAATAGAAAATGTACTCATTGTATTGGCATTAAAAGTTGCAGTGACAAAAATAAAAAATAAAAAACCTGCAAAGAAGTTCAAAACTTCAGTTTTCCTGTGGCTGGGTTTTTAATGCTGCTGGCTGCTCTCCAATACTCCTCCAACTTTAGTTAACCCAGAAGAGGAAGTTCCTGAATTGGGCTTTAAGTGTATTCCTCAGTCTACATCAGTAGAATGACATATATGGTCATGTCAACATGAGGCTTTCAACAGAAGACTTCTTATAATGTCTTGTTGGTTCTATATTAAAATGGTGCTGATCTGTTTTAATATGGCTAGCATGGTGGCCATCTTGAAAATCTTGTTGAAATAAGTGGAAAGGCATTTTGACATCATGCTTTCATTAAGAGAATACTTGTGGTGTCTGCTTGTCCCTAAATTAAAATAATGTAAACTGATTCACAATATGGTCACCATGGCGGGCATCTTAAAAATATTTTTATCTCTACTTCCAAGTGGATGTCAATTAACATGGGGTTTTTACCAATAGATTGTAATACTTAATTGGTCCTTAGTGAAAATTTGAAAATCTTTTTGTCACTATTCTTCAGTTCCAGGAAATTCCTGTTATCAGTTAGCATTTCTGTTCCTGTGATGGACTTTTTTTCTTGATCTGGATGTAGTGATTTGGGGCTTGGCAACTCCAGTGTGCTGATTGCATTTATTAATGCAGACTGTATAGGGTTATATTCTGTCACTGTCATGTGCTGTCAAAAAGGAAATGTTCAACATCAGTGAAATGAGGAATTCACCAACCCAAAGATGTTGACAGCTTTGACTCCAGTGGTTAATTAGTGCAATTCTAGCTATAAATCTTGTTTGTTGGTGTTTGCTTACAGTGGACCATGCATGCTTTGACCTTAAAAGGGAACTAACTCCATCTTTACTGATACATGAATTGGCAACTGCATGTTGATCTGTAATATAAATCTGTCATCAAATTTATTAACTTTAATTGACTCCAGATCTAATATCCATAAATATTTAAATCCATTAGATGAGTACAGTAAATATTGTTTATGTTATGCTCTTGGATAAAACAAATTCCTTTTTAGAGGATGAGTTAAATTTCCCTGGCCAAATGTATGATTTTTTTTAAAAAAATGTCTTTTGCAGTGTTCCATTTTTATTGGTTGTAGCTTGTGATTTGTGAGCTCAGTTTGAGAAAATTAGCTCAGTTATCATGTTTTTATCACCTTGCTCCTATAGTGTAGAGTGTTTATTACTTCTTGGATAAAATACTTTCTTGCTTGGAATAGCAGAGTTTTATTTCCTTGCCGATGTTTTTTGTTCAGTTCTTGATTTAACCAGATAATCTAGAAACATCCTTCATCTTTCATTCTACACATGTATGCTGAATAACTGAGTACAGTTCAAGAATAATTGTGAATAGTTTTGTTTGATAAAATTCATTCGCCAATGTAATAAATCTTAAAGTAAATCTTGTTTGTGTTTATTTTGAATTCTGTCATGCAACTAATTTATGTGTGTTATTTGAAAATTTATTTACCATTATGTGTGAGTTATGTTCGTTTATGTACAACAAAAGCCTTTATTACATGTCCAATGTATTTTACATGTACATTAACACAGACAGGTACATGAACCTTCTGAAAAATAAATGAATTTTAATATAAAACTGTTGGCTATAATGTTATAAAATTACCAGTTCCTTTTGAAATTTGTATGTGTCAGCCAGGGAACTTGAAATTCTAATGGCTGTTATTAGACATTGTTACCAGAAAATTTATGTGGTGGACGATATCTGTGGAATTTAACATAGAAACATTCAAGGAAGTACTTGAAGTTGTTACAGATAAGAAAACATTCATATACATTATTGTTTAATGAGCAGAAGTTTCATTTTCGGTTATGAATAAGCCGTATTTTTTACTGTTACTGTCTTGCTTCCATACCTTTCTATTTTATATTAACTATTTGTTTATAAAAATTATTTTCTTTCAGAAAACTACACAATAGAATGTCACCCTGCAACAGTATTTTATGTTACTCATCTGTTTTAAAAAATTGTTTTTTTGAGAAAAGAAAATTTGCGTCAAATATATGTAACACCTACTTGATAGGCATATCCAGACATGTCCAAAGGTTACATTTGATATATTCCGGTCTGCAATTATGCATTGATGGATAAAAATAAATGTTGGCTGTTGTTGCTAGTATTTTCTTTAAATTAAGGCTTGGGTAAACATATTTTGTTCTGAAGGTCTGATCTTTGCCAAGAGGCGACAACATTGTCAAAAAGGACACGCCAAGGTGTGAGGGACTTGTTATTTTAAAGACTATCAAAACTGTCACGTATAGATCCTATGCAGACATTCAATTATAGGGATTTTACCAGTCCAGTAGTTAAGCTTTTACTACTATTTTCTTTTGTTCTTTGTGGCTGTAGGATATTTAAACAGCTGAGAAAAACAAGATTTATATGGTCAACTTGTGTCCAGTGTCCGACATGTTGAGTTAGCAGGGTTTGAAAATTATTGTCTTAGATCCAGGACTGATCATTTTGGGTTGTGGATCTATCATATACTACAAGTACTAACCAAATTTTTTGTTTCCTATTAACACTTCAGCTAATGGTGCTGCTGTAGTGGCTCACTGCTCTGCTTAACTGCTAGGATCACTACTGCAGCTGATTTGAAGGCTGATTACCAGAGTCTGATGCTGCTGCAGCCAAATAATAATGTTTTAGCTGCTGATTTGCTGATAAGGGCTAATTGTTGTAATTTTTCTGTACAATAGATTGATTTATAGACTAAAACCATGCACATATTAAAGCTATAACTACCTCATGTCTATTTCCTTCTTTTATGCAGCTGACATCCACATGATTGGTATTACAATTCATGAATAGAACAGAAAATGCTTTTTTTTAAATAAACATTTAAATTTATTTGTCAGTCTTTTATACAAAGTTATTGGTCAAATATGTACATATAATTATTTTAAAATGTTTAAAAAATCACTATGTCCTACTACTTTTTAAGTTGCTCTTCATAGTATTTAAAGAAGTAGTTATGCATTATGCACAGATGGACATCACACTTTTTACATGTGATGGACTCCTCTGCCACCTTATTTCTTTCCTCATGCCACCTTGTTTCTTTTGAATATTGTTTGCATCATTCTGGTTTTTCGGCTTGTGTGGACCAACAGTTATCAGTTACAAGTGGTGACTTTCCATTTCTAACTCCTCGAAATGTCCCCATTATCTCCTGTGCACGAGCAATTCAAAAATCCAACTTTGTTCATTTGATTTCTTTCTATATTTTTGGTAACAAGTTTGTGATCGAGTGATTCTTATATAGTTATTAATACATAAACTAAAACCAAATCAAAGCATGACCAAAACAGATATTTCCACTATATGGTAGCTTTGCAGCAAATGGAGTACTGCATTCTTTTTTGATCTTTCAGGTCATCCCCAAACGTATATTTATTTTTATACAGTTCCTAGACAATTGGAGCTGGCACTAAACCAGGTAGGTTCCATTTTTTTTCCCTCCTAGTTAACATCCTGCTATCACATGGGTTACAACTTGCTGATGATGGACAGTTTTTGGTTCTCTTCATGATGCAGCACAGAAATTGCCTTGTGTCATCATCACACTGTCACCTCTGTTCTTTAATTTGGCCGATTTTATTGCCTCTGGCACTCCCTTTATATTAGCTGTACTGTACTGAGGCAGTAAATTTATTGTTGTTTTAGTGATTCAAATAGTGAGAAAAAGTTTTTTATGTAAAGTACATGCAATTTCCTGTGTATTTTCTTAGTAAGGTCAGTGACAACCAAGGCCCTTTTCTTTTGTGCATCCAGCCTGGCCTTCATCTATTTCTATATACAGCTGGAACTTCTGCACAGAACCATTATATGGGTCTGCTCAGGAGCGAGCGAGAGACACAGAACAATGTGTACAGTTCAAGGCTGATATTATGTGGCTATTGGCTGCTCTGCATTTATCCATCGTAGACCTCTCTTGATAGACTTGATTGGCATGTATTGTTTCATAGAGTATTGTCCAGTGAAATAATTTGCAAACTCTTCAGTTATTTTTTTTTTGTATCTGAGGAGATCTATACATGGAAAGGTATGTTTATTTTAACATTTAACTTACTGATAAATAATTCATTTAATTATATATAACTTATGTAGCCTTTTGAATTCTTCTGTCATTATTAAAGTGTTTGTATACTACTGAAATTTTCAGATGGAATATAAACTGTATTTTACAAGTGAATTTTAAAATAAATACCTTTATATTTAACCATAGCCTCATCTTCTGTCTTGATTCTTCCTGGTAGTACACTTGAATGTTTTCTCCACTTTATCTAGAAATGGCCGATTCTTATACAGGGGGTCATACCCTGATACGCAGGGTTGTAGTTCATTGCTGTTGTCACTGACATGGAAATAATGATAAAGCTCAGCAAATCTGCTCACAGGCATAATTCCATTGAATCCATTGTTTTCTGAGAATGGATGAGAGGGCCTATATAGATGATATGAAGCAAGCTGATTCGCTCCAATGAAAGTGTTAAGGCTAAGAAATGCCTTAACTTCCTCAGTTGAAGTTGGGTGCTTTTTTGCCCTTTTCTGTTGTGCATACAGATTTTTTGTACTGTTGTACTACACAATCCTTAAAGAAATATTGTTCCAGGAAAAATTAGGCAGGACTACACCAAGGATGTGGTTTGGCTGCCCTCTCCAAATGAATGGATAAATATCTACTTCTTTCAGATTACTTGACCAAAAAGCCTATCTTTCGAACTCTCTGATTATCAGGAGTTTCACTTAACCCATTAACCCCTTGAGGTTTTTGTCGTTTTCGCCTGAAATGCCAGTAGGAAACACATTTTGGGGGCTATTTCTGAATACATCCTAATACATCGATTTCCAAGAGATTTCTGGTGAACCAAATGTCTAGTTGTGTTAGAAACATAATTTTTCATTGGCTATTCGCCTCGCGCATGAGCAGAAGGGTAAAAGTTGAATTCTTTTGTTTGTTTTCTTTTTGCTTAACAGACCCATCATTTTCGTATTGAGACCACTCTTTATTCCAAGTGCCCATGTTATCCTACTTTTTGCACAAGTTTGCCTGTCTGTGTGCAGTTCAGACTGGACTGCCTTAGATTTGAGGCCAAAAAGTCTAAATCTCGACAAAAAATCGGATAATCCGACATGGGCAAATTTTGGGTGGAAAAAAATTGGGTCCAAAAAATTGCGCTTTTCCCTCTGTATTTTGCAGTGCAACTAAAATGTCCAGATTATTTGGTATCATTGTAGAGCTTCATCTGTCTACTTTTCTATATACCACCCACTTTAGTGTATCATACATGACCTTGACGCGACAGAGCTCATAAGTAGGCTACTACCTCCTGACGTGTAAATGAGGCGGGGCTAATGAGTTAACAAGGCTTTTGGAAATTTTTTACAGATTGTCATAGAATGGCTATATGTGTAATTTATGTGCAATGTTGATGCACAAGTGATTCAGGAAGGAATATTCAGATTTGGTGACATCATCAAAATGCACCCATTAACTAAGAGTTTTCCTCTGCATGAAAAAAATCTGGATACACATTATCAGTGTTATTATCATGGGACTGTACGTAAATATCAGTCATGAACATAAGACATCGATAATAATTTGTCACTATTGATACGGGCATTGACAATATTGTAAAAAAAACCCCTAATTACTTCACTAAACCAACTTACACTGTCACTATTATCATTGTCATAATCCATATTGAACTTGCCATTGTAATAGATGCTAATGCTGATGTCAATATTTCTGAGTGTATAATCAGTTGAAAATCATTTGAGATAAATTAATATTTAAAACAAGGAAGTAAAATGTGAGAAAATATTGCAAGTTTATTAAAGCTGTATGCACAGCATCAGGCGACATGCAAGTTGTAGTGGTTCTCGATCTTTTTGACATGCAAGCGTGATAAATACTTTTTGTTTCAGACAAAATAAAAGTCATGATATACAAAATAGATGACAAACTTCATTTAATTGTAGATTGGCAATTTTTAATAAAATTTCTGCTATCTACATGCACTTTAATGCAGTTGCATTCATATTAAACAATAAATTACCTGTGAAATGAAATGAGTACTCGCATTGGAAATTGCATAAGGAAGTATGTGTCTGCTTGGATTTTCCACAGTAGTAAAAACAGGTAGATACTGCCATTTGAAGCTTGTGATGGTTCTTATTTTTTATATTTTTGGTTAGAAAATTCTTTATATCTTTATGTAAAATGAAAATTTGTAACAAGTAAAATTAGACAGTCATTCATGTGTTGATAAGCTCAAATAATTTACAGAGGTTAACTGCTGACATGTGCTGTGCCTTGTTCCATGCTTCCATTTACCAGGTTTTCATATCTGAATCAATATTTTTAATAAATTTATATATTTAGGCATGGAGGGATATTGTCGAATTTTATTTTAAAATGCATTATAAAATGAAATTGGAAAAAAGAATGATAAATTCAGAATTGTCTTTACACTGTGTACAAATGGGGACATAATGATGCATTGACTTTTGAGATTGTAAGTAAATCACCCATAAACATATAATTTGTGAATAAACAATGGTTTTATTTCATGAGCAATGGTTTTATTTCATGCACAAGTTTTAAAATGCATGTCTGTAGATATTTCAGTTGTAGTAATGTCTAATGTAGTAAGTCTTTAGTTAAATCACTCATAGCATCTAAAGTGACATGTATAAAAGGTGTCAGAATGCGTTAATGGGTGTGGCATCATACAATCTGATTAAAATCAGATCTCCGCTGTCCTATGTGAAGATCTGACGATGACCACTTAGGGTCATTTTCTGGTGACCTCTGAATTAGCCAATCGAAATAAAGCTTCCAAAAATCTGAAAGTGAATAAAATCGTTCAATATACTTTCCTGCTCTTCATCCACAGTGATCTGTCTCCAAACACGAAGGTATTAGACTTCATATTATTGGTTGATAAAATTAGCAGTTATGGTAATAACATTGGTTACCAGGACATGATCCCTAAGGGTCGCTGTCAGATCTTAAAGGAGATCAGAAATCAATGGAAATACAGAATAATAATAAAAGCACTATAGAAGAAAACCTTATTCTGAAGTATCATCTGCAACCGTAATGCCAGTATTTAAATATTGGCATATATCTTCAAGGCGCTGAATTTCCGTGACCTGGTATGCAAAATTTCTATCAGTTCTAACATACACAAGGAGGCCACCACTGCCAGCTTTCCTATCCCTTCGGTAAGGTTTGTCATAGCCATTGATATATAAGAAATTTTCACCCTGATTTTCTGTTAACATTGTTTCCGAGAGTCCAAATAAATGGATATTATTATTTGGAGAGGTTAGCAGTAACTTCACTTGATCAATCTTTCCATGAAAACCCTGAACATTCATATGACCTGTTACGTATATGTAATTAAATTACTTGTGTGTTAGTTTTAAATTTCTTTTAGTTTTGTTTCATTGCATTTTATTGTTGTGATAAAATTTTTGCTGGATTTGACATTTTTCCCAGTAAATTCAGTTCACTTCTTGTAGCCTGATTAGAACGCAAAAGTATTGCTACATTATATTTTTAGCTGGCCTTGGTTCAAAATTTGGTAAACACTGAGTGAAAATGACTGGTCATTACCAAGGTCATGTTCAGCCCATGTGTTGGCTCTGTTGTAAACAGCTTATTTTTAAATTCATTTCCAGTGTGGGAATGGTTGATTCTTAGCTAGGGCTACACTAGCCTACGTGCTAATTGACATATTACTTTACTGCGTTGTTCAGTCCAAGTGACCACGTGACCCCACCATGTGATCTAAAATTGAGGGTTTAATGCTCATTCTCAGTGTTTTTCAGTCAGTCATATTTTTACACCTTTAGAGCGCAAGGTGTTCTTTTTTTTATGTTGATGCCAGTTTGATTTAATTCTTCTATTTTCTGAATTTAATAATTTATATTCTCTGGAAAACATACAAGTGTTCTTCTTCATAAAAATTCTTGGACAAAGACATTTAGTGGAAATTATTATGGAATTCTAAACTGGAACATTATAAATTGTGATTCAACGAGGAACTGTTGACATCAGTACAACGACCCCATCTGATGTCATTGCCTTCCATCTTGGAACTTCATCGGGATTCGAACTTTGATTCGTTTAGAACTTTTTAGTGATAGGACTTATATTTCTCAATTCTAGGATTAGTTTTTTGATTAGATTCACAAACCGTAAATCCTTTTTCTTATTTTTACCTTGTTTTCTAGGGAAATAAATTACTTTGTTAAAATTTACAAAGCATGTTGGCTTCACTCTTTTCTTTGTTACTTTGTACGAGCCTAATCACGTAACAGACCTATGTGCAAACCCTTACTAAAAACTCCTAAATTCATGAGATTAACATCAATGCTGTTAGAGGCACTCAAGGAGACATTAAAAGTATTAAAACTATGTTCATAATGATCATCGTTGCAACTGTCATTACTGTATAAAAAATTACTTTTTCTACGACTGCATTTTCTACTTTTATAATCATTGTATGAATCTAAACTATCAGTCATATTTGAATATGTACAAGTAGCTGGTAAGTTTCCACATTTAGAACATCCATCAGCAAGGGGATCAAGTCTGTTTTGACAATGGATGCATGGTGTACATGACAGTTCTTGATAGATTGGTCCTCCTGCTGAATAGTCTTCCTGTGGAGTAGACCTGCTGAATAGTCTTCCTGTGGAGTAGACCTGCTGAATAGTCTTCCTGTGGAGCAGAGATGGCCTCATTGCCCTTATCCTATTTCATAAACCTAGTGTGAGTTTTGGCTTTGTGTCCAAAGCTACTACACTGATGGCATTGTATTGGCTGTCTGTGCCTGCATTTCTGTGCTGTATGTTTGGTCTCACCACAGTAATCACATCTGGAAGTGTACTGACAGTATTGATATGGCTGACCATATTGTCTGATGCTGTTCTGACCTACATTGGGTTTATAGGGACAGATGAAGTTTGTAATGTGGCCGTAAGACCAGACTACATGAATGACTGCATTTATATTTTTTGCCAGCTTTTCCACCTCTTTGGTAGACAGGTGGATATTACCTCTTTTTCCAAATAAATGTTGCATCACTTGTCCCTCTTTGTCCAGGAAACTCAAGTAATTGTAAACAATATCACACTTCATTCACTTGCCAGTCTTCTGATGACCTCATTGATACCTAACACATCACAATCTCCCTTGGGGGCCATTTCACACAATGCAACATGACAGCTTTGATTTTGCTTATCGATGTGTGCAAGTAATTGGTCATATAGTTCTTCAAAAAGTTCTAGATCAGTCCCTTCACTGGCATTGTTCCCTCCAATATAGAGGACTATTTTAGTAAACTTGGAGAGATCATATATTTTTACATCTTCCAGTATTGTATGTATTTTGGCACCTGAAATGGCGTGCTTTCTAACACAGTGCCTCAGCCCTCTGTTGTTAATTCAATATAAAATGGAACTACCAATAAGGAGGATGTTATCTCTGCTGGTAGATATTGTTGGGATTTTCTCAATGGGGAAATAAAACTTGATCTGTCCACCATGAGCTATGATGTGGACATTTCACATTGATTACTACATACAGTTCATGACAGAAACAGTGTGAAAGGAGTAAAGCCCACCCAGTGTTTTATCTACCCATGTGTCATGCGTCAAATAGAAGGTCCACAACACCAGGCAGATATGAATGCAGGTTTACATAAACATTCTTCCGAACAAGATATAGCAGTGAAAGTGCTGCGTAAGTGTGTACATTGGCTGAGTGTCGAAGACATCCCTTTTTTAAAATACAAATCTCTTCTTAATTTAATAGATGACTTAGCGGCTGAAGAAATGGATGCTATTGGTATTTTGAAGAATTCTGCCAATCAGTATGACTCAGCTACTACCTGTTCAGGGTACTAGAGAGCCTATCAAATGTTGTTGAGGATAGTCTTATATGTGACCTGCAAAATTCATCATTTGTGACAGCAATGGCAGATGAAAGCACTGACATAGCCAACGATAAACGCCTTGTCATATATGCTCAGATTATTTCTGATGACATGAAACCATCAACAAGATTTTTAACAAATATAGAATGTTCAGATGCTTCTGGCAAGGGAATTGCCTTATTGGCTTAAGTCACGTTATATAACTAATATTTTCATTGCATATTTAAACAATATAGTTATTTTTTAAAAAAACTACTGCAAACTGATAGCGGCTTGAATAACACTCATAGGTTTGGATTTTGACTCAGTTTTTTGCCCTCATGAGTCAAATGACTTACATGAAGCCATATGTAGACAAAACACTGCCCACCATGGTAAAATGGATTTTCCATGATCCACAATGCGTGTACTATACTGGTTTCTGGACAGCAAGTTTACTTAAAAACTGCAAACTTTGACCAAAACTGCAGGTCATTGAGACCAATAATGCCCTGCTAGTACCTTCACAGAGGACTATTAAACATGCAATGGGCATATAATGTACCATTTATGGTATTTGTGTTGATACATGGCAGTATACTTGCCAACCATTGTGCTTTTTGATACATTAAAAGAAACTAAGACAAAATAAAGTGATACAATGTTGTGCTTGTCACTTTTATTATCATCTTTAATATCAGATTACATACAAATTTGAGAATAATCTTTAGAAAAGGCTGCTGTATAAGAATAGTCTACAAGTATGCATGTCCATTGCAGACCTACATATACTTTCCTAATAAGATCATTATGTTTATAGTAACTGTATATGACACTTCCAAGAAAACAGATGGGGTTCTTCAGTTTGAAACTGCTCTGGTGGCCTAATGGTTAGAACGGCCGCCTCAGATGCAGGAGGTCACGGGTTTGAACCCAGGCCAAGTCATACCAAAGACTTATAAAAATGGTACTAACAGCTGCCTCGCTAGGCGCTGAGCATTAAGAGGTTACTGTTAGGACTGGTTGGCCTGGTGTCAGGATAATGTGACTGGGTGGGACATCATGCTACATGTCTGCGGCATGATGCCTCAGTGTTAGACATCACTATAAACTGTCACACTGCCATCATAGTGATATGACTGAAAAATTGTTAAAGCTTCATTAAAAATCCAAATCACACACACTCAGTTTGAAACCTTATCTGGCAGATTCATTGTAATGATCAAGAGAAATGGCTAGTGGACCAGTCTGTAGTTAGGGAAGACAGTGCAAAGGAGGCTTGCCAATTGACTTGGATGTAAATGACTGAAAATGGGTGGAGGGGTCTTTTTAAATTTTAAAACATGTCAGATAAAATAGGACAACTCTATAGTGCTTTACTAATTAAAAAAAAAATGAATATGATAGTGATGTAATAAAGCAATCAGGTTGAGAACATCATCATGCAGATTGTTAAATTTTTGGAGCTGACTTTATGATCACCCAGCAAAAGGTAGACATGTAGACTTGTAAAAGTGTTGTATGGTAAAGACTGTTATGAGTGACCTCTATTATGAGTGACCACCTGTCATTTCTGACCACAATCATAATGCACATATCGATTTTATTATATAAATGCTCTGTCGTGAGTGACCACATGCTGAACGCAATCAGTAACTGCAATGTCTTGGCAAAATATGCATTTCGACACATCGCAAAAACGAGGATAAAATCCACCAACCTTTATTTAATCCCTGTAACAACAACCGCTGATACCGTTCTAAAAAAAAAAAAAAAAGGCTGGCTACTGATACCTGAAATAGTGTAGTATGCTTATAGTATTTTATAGTTTCTCTTGTAAACCAGACTAAAGTACACGTAGATTATTCTCTAGCCTGGTTCCCTGCTTTGTATGCTCCCTGCGTTGTTCTCTACTATTCATATAGGGGAGAGCAACACAGAGAGCATACGAAGCAGGGAACCAGAATAATTACGGCCATATTGCGAGAACATAGACACCACTGACCTATATTTAATCAATTGTAACAGTGACCGCTTGATTACTAATATTTGTTTGCATCAAAAACAAACATAAAAATAATAATAATAATGATAATAATAATAATAATATATGTATAAAAAGGATTGTGATATATGCTACACTCTGTAAACCAGGCTAATGTATATGTCATGAATTGCCATTGTAGTGTCAAAATTGGCGTAGTGGTCGTATAAATTGTTTGTCTTTAGAGATAATCCGTATTGCCTGGGGGTGAATAAGGTCATTATCTATTAAACCAGTAAGAGAGAATCGTTTGTGGGATTCGATTGATAGTGTTCAAAACTTGTGATGTTTGTTGTTTTTTCCCCCTATGTTATGTGATTACATCCCAATCAGAGCTGTCTATTCACGTAGGTGCAACCAGGTTACACACTTTGTTTCTAATGTTAATCCCTGTTTGTCTTCTTTGAATGAAGCCATTCACTTTTGTCAGAATAAAGGGTTCTGTTTCTGGATGAGATAATTGTTTCTTTTTATTTCATTAACTGTTAGATATGCAATGCAAATGTATAGATTTTTCATATTTTCCCAAAGCCCAGTCAAAACCGTCTTTATGTTTGATATTACAACTGAGCACTACTAATGTTAACACCTAGAACCTTAATGACGATGGGCAGACCTCCAACTAAAAAGTGACAAATTTTAAGGCTGTAGAAAATAATTATTGTAACAAAGTAGTGATAAAGAGCGCACCACTCGCAAACAAGTGGGGTAAACGTCGGTAAAACAAATTTAGGTTGTTATAAAGGAAAAGGAATAAATCAGAAACGATTTCATATGCTGATATATGTGATCTTCAGATGTAAATGTGATTTCATGTTTAATGATTGAAGTATATCTTTATTGCTATATAATTTTTCTTTTTCAGATGAATACGTACACTATTTTAGCAAGGGCTATTAACAAAGAATAGAATATATGTACAGTTATTGTGGTTATTTTTCTTTAAATTGGTCAGAAACTGGACCTTGGAAACTGGTCTTTTTGTACAAACCTGCTATGAGAGACCACCTGTCTTGAGAGATCATTTTTTGTTGGCAGAAGGGGTGGTCTTTCATAACAAGTTTTACTGTATATGTAATTTGTCAATACACTTCCTAGTTTTGATGAAGCAGCAGAGACAGAGAATCTTATATTGAAATGGAATCAAATGATTCAAACGTACCCACTCCAGTACAGCAAGTGTCAGCAATAAAGCAGGTATAAAAGTTATAAAAAAGAATACTTAAATACAATAAATCAGACAATATTTTGCTTGCCTGTTTAGTGTATGCCGCAAGCCACTTGAGATGTGTTCTTCTTTGCATCCCATATTTCTGAATTCATAGGGTCAGATATGTCCCATTGAGTATGTGTGCGTGTGTTTTTGTGTGTGTGTATGTGTGTTTTTGGATTTTTAACATAACTTTAACAATATGAGTTATATTAATATGATATCCGCAGTGTGTCAAGTCATGTGGCATCATGTCTCATCCAGTCATCTTATCCTGACACCAGGCCGACCAGTCCTAACACTAACCTCTTAATACTGACCACCAAGCGAGCCCATACCATTTCTTATCAGTCTTTGTTATGACGCAGCTGGGTTTGGAACCTCTGACATTCCACATCCGAGGCAGATACTCTAACTACTTGAGCTACCAGAGCAGTTATTTTCCCATTGAATTTAGAATTGGCCCAGTTTTGGAAAAGGGATGAGGTTGGTGGAGTGGATCTTATTTTGAAAAATTCTAGAAGCAGCACTGGCTGCAATGATTGCTATCTTGAAAATCTTGCTGTCACTACAACACCTGCACCTTTAAGGACTTTGCTTTGTAAATAAACAATATGCAAAAATGCAGCCCATATCTTATAGCATAATATTTCAAATATTTTCAATCCTTTCACCTCATGTTCATTATTTTGGTATATTTAAATCCCCCATATTAAATATAATTCTTAAGAAAACTATAAAAAATTAAAAGTTGTTTCTGATATTCATTATAGGAAATGTAACACAGGGATTCAGCCTCTTGTTTGACTGGAAACAGGATGATTTGGTTGGTTGTGCCAGCCATGGAAGAAAGCAATGCTCTATTACCATATGTACCCACTTAAAATTCTCCTCCGACTGCAAACAATATAATGTGCTGGCAATTCACTGTGTTTTTTTCTACTAATCTGTGTAATTTGTATTTGGACTCTACTTACAAGCAAGTATGCATGGTAAACAATGTGTCAGGTCCATGTGGTAAATACTGAGCTTTTTGATAACCAGGAGTTTTTCTTGTGGTTGAGCCATAGTAGGTACTGTGGGATTGTAATTGTAAACAGCATGGGGGAGTTATAATCATGATTTAAATAAGGAAGGATTGATAGATCACTGCTACTGGATGGACTAGGGCCAGCTTACTGGCAACACTAGGATAAGATAGAATAATTTGTAATGAGAGTTGGCAAGATTGAAGCCATAGTTAAACACAAGCACAAATTATTTTCTTTTTTACAGACATTACATAAAACTGAAAAATCATTAAATTAAAATGGTTTACAAGACATAGAAATACATAATATTTAATTACAAGGACAAAGCACAGTGGGATTTAACAGAAGTTGAAACATAAGCAAGCAAAGCACATTTAAAGAGAGTATTAAAAAAGAATTTAGCGTTTTGTGTCGTCAAAAGTACAGGTCAGGATTAAAAATCTGTCAAGATTAAGCCAAATTAATTATTGTTCTGACACTCCCAACACAGGCCAGAATGAAAGCATGCTGACATGTAAATTGAAGGAGTTAATAATAAGGCAATTGATTGTACAGTAATTAATATATGTACCCTCATTGTTGTTTTAACATGGCAGCCATGTAAGTGATTTGTTCTTATTTAGGGCTTCTCTTTTCACATTGGACTTGGATGTGTTTTTGCATTCTTGATGAATTTCACTTGTTTATATCAACTACCTTTGCCTATTGTTTTGTTTACATAAAGGTGTCTGCACAATTTATTTTTGTTTATAGCATAGACCAGAGGAGCTTATGGGGATTGCATATTGTTATCATTACTCATCCTAAACTACTTGGAGGATTGCCACAAGTCTTTACACACCCATTCGTCCTGTGGTCTAGTTGGACCTAAATGATAATGGTGGTGCTCAAACTTCCAATATGGCTACCACAGCAACCATCTTGAAAAATCTTGTTGGTGCTACTTCTTTAGAATTGATGGTCATATCAACATAGAGTTTTCAGTAAAAGGTTTCTTTTAATGTTTGGTTGTTCCTAACTGAAAATGGTGCCAATCTGACATCCATAATAGGCCATCACAGCAGCCATCTTGTTATCACTGCTTCTGAACAGAAATTTGTATGAATGGGAGGTTTTCATCAGAAGTCTTGATGATAACTTGTTGGACCTCAAGGAAAATTGATCAAAGAGTGCTGCTACAGTAGTCATCTTGAAAACTTGTTATTGCTACTTCTCCTGAATGGTCATTTCAATATGGCAGTTGCATGAAAAAACGTCTTATGATGTCTAGTTGGTGCTGAATAAAAATAATGCCAGTATGATATCCAGTATCGCTGCAGTAGCAGCTGTCTTGAAAATCTTGTTGTTGCTTCTCCTCCTAAATAGAAAGTCATATCAGTATGCAATTTTCAAAATACAAATCATTTGAATGGGGATATTTATTGTCCCTCAAAATCTAGGGTCACCAAGCAGCGTCTGATCAATACTGATCTAGGACATATTGAATTTAGCATATGGATAACAAGGACATTAACTTTTGATCACTAATTCATTTAACGGCAGCAGCTGTTTCAAAAACTTGTGGGAGAAAGCACTTTTGTCTGCTAAGGAACTTTACATGCAATTTTACTAGATTGAAAAACTGTAATGATCTATGCAATTTATGACTACTAACATCAGTCATACGCAGAAGAGATTCATTCATATTTGCCAAGGTTTGATGTAATGAGTTGGTGAATATTTATACGATTCCTGTTTCATACCATGCCAATTTTAACAGGCAGAAATGTCTAATGTTGTCCTAAAGAGCGCCTGAATGACCTTGAATTGCAATGACTGTGGTTTGTAAGAATGTTCTTGCTCTCATTAGCTTGTGAGATGGTGTGTGAATTTTGGATGATTTATCAGGTTTGATGTTTTTACCTTATTTAAACTAGGTCAACTTTATTGAGTAGGCCTTTTGCATTGTTTTCTACTCAGTATATATGCATCTTTAGTTGCCATCTTTCTTTAACCATTTGCTTTTCTGGTCAATAACTTCATCATGACTGGAGAGATTTTAATGAAACATTGCCCAAGTATTTGTGGGTATCATGACTAGATTTTATCATGTGCACCAAAACCATCTTTGTAACTGAATGGCATGAAAAATATAATGCTGTGACTTGTATCATTGTGTCAAGTATAATTGCTGACTGAAGATGTCCTAATGTTACTTCAGCTAATATACATTCTGTAAATGGTGTGTTGGATACCACAGTCAAGGTCATGGTCGTTGCAAGAGAAAATATTGTGGGTGTAGCACCAATTTTAAGCACATGATAGTCTTAGCACCGACCCATGGGTTGCTGCTGGCAAGCTATTTCTTATACCCACATTGGCCAAACCTGAGACTTGAACTCGTGCGAACAGAGGTGAAACAGTTGTATCATTGATATACCATGAGATGTCTACATTTTTTATTAAGTGGAAACAAGGCTTGCTGTATTTCCTTTTAACGAAACATTTTTGTATGAGTGGTATATCAAAGATATAGAATACATACTTTACATATATTTTATTTATATTACATACAAATGCACATACTTGCCTTTCAACATAGTTAAGATTTACTGCAGGCAACTATGTACTGATGGAGTAAACTCTTCACATCCCTGCTACACAATGTAGTTCGGTGCCTTTTGTGTCTGCTACACAATATAGTTATTCTAATAGATGCTCAAGGGGCAGTGCCATTTCCAAAGGGTGTGGGGGCATTGAATACCGTACATCACTGTCCAACTGAAAACATTCATAAATTAAGTATAAGCCTGAGTAAGTTAGGATGTTTCTTTTTTGTGGAAATGGAAGGGTGTTTATTTGAATGGTGCTTCCATTTGAATAACTACAAAATATATTATAGGATTAAATGTTCTTGGCTGGATATTTATCTCCGAATCAATTTTACCTAATTTATCATAAAATGTCTAAATTCCAAAGCACTTTATATTAACTTTGTGAGTGATAAGGTAACAATTTACATTTGGATAAATACCCATCCATGATCATTTCATCATCATCATCATCATCATCATCATCATCATCAATCCCTTAACTTAAGAGGTCATTGGGGCACCACAGTTGACTTTACAACCAATTCTCTCCATCTTTCCCTGTTCTCTACTGCCCTTTGGGAATCTCCAAATCCCATGCCTGTCCACTCCTTAATGTTGTCTTCCCACCTCTTTTTCTGTCTGCCTCTTCTTCTGCATTCTCACACTGTGCCTTGCAAGATTGTTTTTGCCAGTCCAGATGATCTTGAGACATGACTGTACCTCTTCAGTTTGCACTTGTTTTTTACAGTGGTCAAGAGGTCTTCATAGGATCTGATGGCTTGTTGGATCCTCTTGTGGACTTCTTCGTTGGTTACATGGTCAGTATGAGATGCCCAAGATCTTGCGGTAGCATCTCGTTTCGAAGGTTTGAATCCTTCTTTGTAGATCTGATGTGAGCGTCCATGTTTCACAAGCATACAGAAAGATGGATATGACAATCAAGTGCATCAGCCTTATTTTGGAACCAAAAGCAATGTTGGTATCTTTCCATATTGGTCTCAACTTTGTTATTGCTGCTGTTGTCTGGGCAATCCTGCAAAGTAGTTCTGGTTTGGAGCCCACATCTGTGATAATTGATCCCAAGTACTTGAAGCTTGTAACTCTTATCAGCATCTTTCCACTGACCTTTATTTCTGCGCTGATGCCATTGGTGATGTTTGTCATCAGCTTGGTTTTTTCGGCACTAATCTCCATACTGTATGCTGTGGAGGTTGTGTCAAGGCGCTCAACCAAGTCAGCCAGTTCTTTTTGATCTTCTGCTAAACCATCAATATCATCTGTGAAGCGAAGGTTGGTGATAGTTCTTCCTCCAGTGCTGACAGTGTCCTTGTGGTCATGCAAGGCATCCTCCATGATCCTTTCCAGGAAAATGTTGAAGAGTGTAGGTGACAGTATACATCCCGGACTCCCAACTATTGTTCGAAATCAACCTCCTCTGCTGCCATTGATGAGGACAGCACTGTGGCTTTGTCATAGAGGCTCAACAACTTGCTCCAGGTTTGAGCTGATGTTGTACCCATAGTTGCCCATAAGGCTGCATGCCATACCCTATCAAAGGCCTTTTTGAAATCTATAAAGATGTGGTATAGATTCTGCTGATGCTGAAAGTATTTCTTGCAAAGGAGGCTGAGATTGAAGATTTGTTATGTGGTGCTCCTTCCTGCTTGGAAGCCTGCCTGGTCTTCAACAATAATTTTCTCTGCTTGAGGCTTTAGCCTGTTGAGAATTACCTTCAGCATGACTTTGCTCAGGTGACTGATCAAACTGATGGCTCTGTAGTTTTGGTATAGCAGTAGGTTTCCATTCTTGGGGAGCACGATGACCAGTGATAGAGTCCATGTGATGGGCCATTCTCCTGTCTGCCATATCTTGTTGCAGATTGTTGTTTGGACTGTGACTTTCTTCTCCTCCTGCTTGAATGAGCTCTGCTGGCATGTTGTCAATGCTGGCTGACTTTCCTTTCTTTAGTGACCGAATTGTAATTTCTACTTCTTCACGAAGAATGAGGTTGTCATAAATTTCTTCTGCTGGAGGGCAATTTAGTACTTCTGGATCTCCTTGGGTCTTATGATTGTACAATTCTGAGCAGTATTCTGTCCATCGCTTGAGGATCTCTTGATGTTTTGTGAGGCATTTTCCTGATTTGTCTTGGATGGTGGTAGTTTTTCCTTGTTTATGGGTTGTGAGATCTTTCACCAGTTGATATGCCATTTTGCTGTCATTTCTACTCAGACTGTCTTCGATTTTGCAGCATTGTCTTTCTATCCAGGATTCCTTTGCCTTTTTCATGCTTTTCCTGATCATGTTGTTTATCTGTCTGTATTTTCTAGTTCCTTCATGATCTCTTTTTCCCATTTTCAGTTCTCTTCTTTTGCCGCATAGTTCAAGGACATCTGTTGTGACCCAAGGTTTCTTTGTTCGACGATATTTTCTAATGATCTCGCTAGCTGTGCTAGTCACAGCTTTGTTGAATTTGGTTGTTAAGGACTCTAGGTCAGTGTTTTGGCTGTCCAGGGTTATCAAGGTTAAGTTCTTAACCCATGATCATGTAGTCCTTATAATTCCAATTTTCTTTTTAGTTTTCAAATAAGTTGCTTTCTTAAATAGCTTCAACAAAACATATGATTTTAGGTAGCTTGTAGTTGTTTTTTTTTTTTTTTTTTCAGCCTCTACATACACTGGCCAGAATACCAAACACCATCTTTGCTAGCCAGGGGTTGTCAACTGTTCTATAATGTTATAGGGTCAAGTGACAGTGGGTCTTGGCAGTGACTGATGTAACTTTTGTAACTCCGTATGATCTTATATTTTTAAATACCAGGCTGTTGCTTTTTTTTTTTAAACATCAAACTTGTTTATGACACCTGTTTTTGCATTTGTTATTCTTGCTTTCTACATATTGCGATCTTTCAGAACCAAAATAATTTGCATTTTTTATGAGATCTCATTTTTCATATCATATAACCTTTAATAATAGCTGTTGAAAGATATTGTCAATGCAAATATGCAATAATTTATTAGTTTGCGATATGCTTTGTTTGGATAAAGTGATTACTGTTGCAAAGTAGAAAGGACTGTGTGATTACATTGTTTGAACTTCTGAAAGGAGATTTTAATTTGGGGTTGCTAATTTTGATCAGAAATCACTGGAGATGGGTGAGTGGTGCTTATTATTATGGTGCAAGGCATTGACATAGACAAAACTTTACATTAAGTAACGTAGAAACTTCTTGGGAACTGAAAGTCCCTGGAGTTGACCAGTGTGTAAAAAAGTCCAGATCAGTGTCATGTGACTGTTGTATCCAATTTCTTTGCAGAAACTCTCTCATTTCATAATAATTTTTTAGACTGGAATATAGCTTCAGTTTGCTCTTGTCTTTCACAGATAAATTCCTGTATTATGATAGCTGAGTGGAGTGGGAGGCAGGTTTGGGCTTATGCAGGCCATGATCAGCCTCTTGTGCAGAGTATTCCATCATATATATGTTGATCTACATGTATGAAATTCCCTTAGTGAGGTGAGGAATAATCTGTCACTCAGATACCTGTCACTCAGATGTAGTGGTCAGTTTAATCTAGCCTTGATGTGCATGACAGTTAAATGTCAGCTGCCATGTAGGCAACTTGTTTTCTATGGAATGGTTGACATTATTACACACTTGCACATATATGTTGGTGGTGTATAGACTTAGTAAATGTTATGGTCATCTGAAGATATACATATTAACAGATCATTTTGACAAAAAATATGAAACTGAAATAAAGGTTGTGATCATTTGTCTTATACACTCATGTGGTAGAAATATCTAGTTTAGTTCTGTTGGTGATGCTTTTTATTTAGCAATGACGGGTGTCAGCAGATATAGAAAATTGTGACTTGGGAAATGCCAGTCATAAACTTGGTTGTTTGATGAACTAAAATAAATTATGGTAATCCTACCTTAAAGTTGATATATGCACAAGTATGCATCAATTCTGGTTGTGTAAACATACTGATATCTGGCACGGGTGTAATGTTTCACCCCTATTGGCAGCTATCTCAAGAAATTTAAAAAAACTTAAACTGTTTCTCATAAACTACTCAATAGAATTTGACTAAATTTGATACAAAGCATTCTTGCATACAGGATTTTCAGACTGTTTCAAATAATGCTCATCTACCATCAAATATTGCTGCAATTAATAATTAAAGAAAATGTAAACCATTTTTTTGTTCTCAAAGAACTAATTGGAATTGTCCAAATTTGATGAAAGCATCCTTGGATGAAGGTTTTTCACATCTGACTAAATGATGCCAATCTGCTGCCAGATATGGCCACTAATAAAAATAAAAACGACAGACTTCTACTTAACAAAAATGGCCCAACAAAGTTTGAAAAAATTTGGTAGAAAGCATTCTGGCATAGAGGACTTTTAACTTTTTGGAAATGATGTACATTTATTGTCAGATATGGCTGCCCTTTGTTCAGATAGAAGAAAAAGAAAACTGATTCTTTAAATGTCTTTATTTGTAACTCCTTTACAAAATTTGACCAATTTTGACAGCATCTTCGTAGATCCCTTCCATGAGGCCTTCTGCTTAAAGTGTGAAAAAAATCATATTTATAGCATAATATAAAGTTTAGTGTGTTGTGAGAAAAATCAGATGCTGTTAAACATGCCAGAATAACTCTTTTATTTAAATATCAGTTTTGTTCAAATCATTGCATTGATTTGATTGAACAAACTTTATGGAGGATCCAGCTGAATGATTGGTTTTATTTGATTTTGTGGTTTTAATGCCATTTTTCAGCATGTTATGTGCTGTACATGGCAGGCAGTATCTTTACTTGAGGAAAATCACAGAAAGGCCCTGGAAATAACCACCAATCCTCTGGGAGCTACAGGCATGCTTTCTCACAAGCCTGAATTGGCCAGATTGAGTCTCAGACCTTCACAGACAAAAATTAAATCTGAGAGATCTGTAAAAGCAAGCACCTTGGACCGCTTGGCTGCCAGATGAATGAAACATAGAACCATCAGCAAAATGATTACCTTGTAACGAAGGGTAGATCATTTGTGAAGACAGTTTAATAACACAGGTCCAAAAATTGATGATTGCGGAATATTGGTTTTGATACTTTGTGCTTGTGATGTTTTGCTTACTGTGCACACTTGCTGTATTCTCTCATGTAGATATGAAGCTAATCACAATAGTGTGTTCATGAAATTTATTGTATTTCAGACTTGATTGTAGGATGGAATGATTAACAGAATCAAATTCCTTTTGAAAAAGCCAAGTAAACAGTTCCAGTTAGGTTTCCATTTTTCATTTTGCTCTACCATATATCAGTAATTGTATTAAGAACTGTTTGACTAGAGTGTGAATGTTGAAATCCTGACTATTCTTTATGTTTAAGCATATTTTGATTCAAATTCAAATAAGAATATATAGAGTGCTACATGTTTTTTTGTTTCTTTAAAAAGAATGGGTTGTATTGATAATAGTTCGTAATTTTCAGAATTTTCTTGGCACCTTTCTTAAAAATAGGTGTCACTTTTACAAGGTTAAGCAGGTCAATATATTCATTTTTTGTAATACTGTTTTTTGTAAGCATAATTGATTTGTTTACCACAAATGCAAATAACTTATGTATTCTGGATCCAGTTACATCTCATTCTGTAGCCTTGTTGATACTTCTGTTTTCCAGTGTTTTATAAACGGTTATAGTGTGTAAGATAGTCAGATGTAAATTGTTCTATATTTTGTAGTTCCTGGTTTAGGCTCTTATTTAAAGATGTCTGTGGATACTCGGGTGCCCACCCATTCATAATCTGGGTAATAAAATTAGCTATATGGTGCCCATTTAGTATTTTGTTAAAAAAATAAATAAATAAAGAAAACAACATGTTTCTAAGTTCAAATCAAAGATTATATCTGGTGTCACCAGGAGCAAGTGAGACACAGAATAACAAGTATAGTTCGAGGCTCGTGTTGTGTAACTATTGGCTGCTGCACATTGATCTTGCATTTTGATGTGTGTGACCATTTTTCTGTATAAGTTGAACAGCTTCCTTATTTTCTATTTATAGTAACAAAAAAAAGATATGCTTTAGAACCCCCACATCATTGTATTATAAACAACGATAACACTGATGTAATCCAGTCAGACGATATATGAACAGATACATGTATGGTCATTCTGACAAGTCACCAATATGACTGCTCTCTCGAGCTGCACCCAAGGTGGCTCAACAAAAGAAATTCTGTATAATGCACAAGAGCCACTATGTTCTATCTACATGACACATTTCCAAGAAAAAGGACCTGTTTCTTGAATTTCAAACCATGTGTCACAGATTCATTATAGTTGATACACAGTCAAGTAGCACACCAGTCTATATTTGAAATGAACATGGTGCCAAATATTAAGTGAAACTGGCTTTATTGATGTGACTCGTGGATGTTATGACTAAAAATGTTTGAGGAGAGGGATTTTGTTAAACTGAAGAACATGTTGCATCAGGAAAAGGACCAGTCAATAATGCTGAAAAATTTTGAAAGGAATTTGGCAGTGATGTAATACTGAATTCAGAATTTGTTGACTTTACGACCTTTCAGGGAAGTTAAACATGTGATGTAGACTGGTTCAAGTGAATGTTGTGTATAAATAATTACTTATTTTGTTTTGTGTCTGTGTTCTCATACTAATATACATGGATTTAACCAATTTGTGACAAGATATTAATCTAGCTGCAGATCCAGGGAAGTAGCAAAAATTAATGTACATTTTTTACATGGTTTTCTTTAACTATGGTATGTAATGTATGTATGTGTGTGTGTGTGTATATATATATATATATATATATATATATATATATATATATATATATATATATATATACACACAATATATATATATATATATATATATATATACACAGTTGTCCCCTTCTTACCAGCGGCCACCCACTTCTTACAGCCAGAATCTCTTGGCACTGACATGTTTGTATTCAAAAGTACCCCCCAAGAACGGCCACCCCTCTAACGTGACAAGCGGCCAGCATATTAGTACAAAAATGTTCAATGTTCCCCTCACAAGCGGCCACTTTTTATTTCAAATGTATCCAGAACCAGTAATTAATTCATATTGTTACGTAAGGTAAGTAATCAGATTATCTCTATCGTCGATACATGTCTCCCAATGTCAAGTTTCCGTTACTGAAAGAACTGTTGACTAAAGTACATGTAGCACTAAGATTAATATTATATCATTGTCTATAAAAGCCGACGTTTACGGGAAATGTGGCTCAACAATGTTATGACAGAGTTTTGGGCTTCACACATCTGTCGAGTTCTTCTCTTCGATGATTACAACCGGACGTAATTGTCAAGATCATAACAGGGTCAGCATAGGCTAAAAATAGATTTTGTGCATTAACACGCACACACAGAAATTAACCTTGAACAAAGCAGGGTACCAAACAAAGACCGAAAAATCACGTGACAACACATTTATCGCTTCTTTTACGAAGAAGGCATTTCGTCCCCTCTACAAAGTTTCGTCTGCGTAATTAAATCGCATACAGTTAGCAACATCCGAATAAATCATTACCAAACATTAACATGTCATCATGTAAATGGAGATGTATCATTTTAGAAGAAAGTCAGTTATTCTACTCAACAACATTGGGTGAGGTGAGGAGGGGGACTTGATGAACAATTTTGTGTAGAATAGACTAGAATAAACCAATTTTATGTTGAAAAGACTCGAATAAACAACGTCATAACCGATAAGGAGGTTATTTAGCAGCAGTGGGAAATGGAGCAAATGGAAAGAGAATTATGTATGTACCAAGATTTAAATGACGTTTTTGAATGGTTTTGCAATGTGCATGACAACGATACCGGATCGCATATCAAGCATACGCGAAGAATAAGAACTACTAAAGTATATTCAGTTGAAATAAGTCTATTATTATAACAAGAAGAAACTTTAAGTAATTAATGTTCTTTTAAATGAAGATATTAAATGAAGATATTAAATGTTTTGAAGTATGTAGGTTTCTCACTATGTACATTACATATACTTCTCACAAAAAATTTAGTCCCGCTCTGGAAAGGCCACCCGTAATATAAGGCAACTTTCCCGGTGCAGAAGGGGTGGCTGTATAAGAGGGGGACCACTATATGTGTGTGTGTGTGTGTGTATATATATATATATATATATATATATATATATAGATATATATTACTCTTTATGCTCAGATTGCACTTGTTTGCCACTCATATTAGTAATAATTACGCTTATTCCTCTCTGGGAGTGGTGTGTGTGGCATGTATGAATTTAAAACAATGCAGTTCAGATTCACATTTAATACAATTTCCTTTCGATCAGGTACCCGGGTAACCAATCATTAGGACTGATGGGTGCCCGGTTGATTTTCCAAAAAGTTTGACATCTTTGCTCTCATTTAGGACAACAGTAGGATCAAAGGTTTCAGTGTTTCCTGGAAATTCAACACAAACTACTACTGTACAATACTTGCTGATTGAATCAGCAATATCCTGCTTAAAAGTTACATGACCATTATTTCAAAATTTACTAGGAGGAACAGGCAATTTCGATGAGTTCATTTAGAAAATGCCACACATTACTAATTGTTTTAATTTTTATCAGTGGCTTGTTTATAGTACATCACTTGGGCTATTCCAGTTTCATCTGCAAAGACATTCTTCCATTTTGTCTAGTTTTCCTAGTCTTTGACTTTATAAAATTTTTGTCTTGTGAGCATAGCATTAATGATTTTAGGTGAAAGCATGTTCAGTTTCATTGGCTGTTTTTCTCACTTTGCTTTTAGTGGTGTGTGAATATTCAGCACATAGTTTAAGAATTTATAAACCATTTTCACGGCATTGTTGCAGTTGTTAATATGTTCTGAAATGTTAAACGGTTATTGTAGCATGTTATTTAGGAATAAGTCTTCATTAAATCTTTTGAAGTCTTGGTATATTATTTCCAAATTTTGTTGTTAGTGACGCCATTAGATAGTGGTCACTAGGGGCACCAGTATTTCTGATATATTTTCAGTCTGTGTGTGTAAATGTAATCAGTAAGGTGTTTCAAATCAGTAGTAATACACATTGCCTAGGAAATAACATGTTCAAAAAGCGTATAGTTCATAAAGACATTTCTATATTAGAGTTTGTGGTTTTAGAAGGGGTTTTTTTGAGGCTATTTAGAAATTCTAGGTTCATATCTCCAGCAATAATGATTTCAATATTTTTCCTGGCTGTTTGCTCTCAACATCAGTTTTGAACTTGTCACTCTGATCATTTTTTTTTTCTTCGAATTTGTTGCTGTGAACAATGAACACAATAGGCTGAGTATGGTGAGTAGTGTTACATGTAGGCTTATACAAATGTAACAAAAGAAAAGAGTGAAGTCAACAAGCTTTGTATATTTTAACAAAATTTATTTCCCTAGAAAACAACGTAAAATATGAAGTAGGTCTTATGGTTTGTGAATATAATTTAAATATTAATCCTATAATTTGAATAATATAAGTCCTATCACTAAACAGTTCTAATTGAATCCAGGTTCGAATGTCGATGAAATTCCAGTATGGAGGCGATGATGTCAGATGAAGTCTGTACTGATGGTAACAGATCCTCATTGAATCATGGTTTATAATGTTTCCGTTTATAATTCCAGAATAAATTTCCACTGAATTTCTTTGTCCCAGAACTTTTTATAAAAAAGTAAACTTGTTTAGTCTTCTAGAGAATAAATTATTAAATTCCAAAAAACAGGTGAACTTCAAAAACAATCTGGCTTCAACAATATAAACCTCTTGAGCCCTCAAGGTTTCACATACGACTCACTCGAACTAGTAGAAAATGGCTGTTTTAAGCCTCGATTTTCGATCACGTGGTGGTTCATGTGACAGACCAAACCAAAGTCGCAAGCTTATTTTTAAGGTTGCTGCAAGCTTGTTATGTAAGCTTGCGGCAAGCTTAGATTTGAAACCGCGGCTAGCTTGTGCAAGCTTACCAATTGCAAGCTTGTGCAAGCTTCCCTATTACTAGCTTAAAGCTTGCGCAAACTAGCCGTGGTTTCAAATCTAAGCTTGCTGCAAGCTTGTAACAGGGAAGCTTGTGCAAGCTTGTAAATGGTAAGGTTGCAATTGGCAAGCTTGCGTGAGCTTGTTATGTAAGCTTGCTGCAGGCGCAGAGTTGAAACCCCGCAAGCTTACCAATTACAAGTTTGCGCAAGTTTACCAATTAAGCTTGTGCAAGCTTACTGATTAGAAGCTTGCGCAAGCTTGCAAACAAAGCTGACCTAACTAGTTGCATCAGAAGAACTGATATGGCATCGATTGAATTATTCTATACATGGCCACATACCTCCATTTTTCTAGTTCTTGATGTGCGAAAAGTATGTAATATCAAATATTAAAATGAAAATGTTAATATATGGTGAACATCAATTAGAATGAGATCTTACTGTCACAATAAAAAAAAAAAAAATGAAGTCATCAAATCATTTAATAATATTTAATCAAATAAAAATAAGAGCATATGAATGGGATCTGTGTGAGCAAACTCTTTATACTTTTGTTATGTGTTGCTTTGAAAATGTTCTTCTAATTTTCTTCCATGTAGAAATCCATTTGGGGGAGGATGGTGTCAAATAGGTTCCCTCTTATCAGTCACAATAATAAACTATTAGGTGAAAACAAAATGTTTGCCATTTGAATTACTCTGAATCACCTCTGCTAAACAAAATCCTCAGAATAAAATTCTGCATCCTCCTCTGCTTCTGGTGTGATTCAGGTATCATCCACTGAAATGGATTACAGCAACATGTACTATGTAATCAGGAAGAAAAAAAACCAAGTATTTACCTCATTGGCAAAAGCATTTAATTTTTTGTTCCTCATTCCGAAATCACTTATCAAGTCCAAGAAATATCAGTAAGTGTTATTCATGATCATCCTTTAATGAGCCCTAAATTTTAGTTTGACTATTTATTTCGAAAGGGCTATGACACATGTCAAACGAATGGCACTTAAAGAGTTTTGAACAACAGAAATCTGATGAAACTGATTACTTACCTTAAGACATTTTGAATTTAAATAATGGCAATCTTCTTTGAGGATGAAAAGAATTAAATGTAACAACCTCTGAACAATTGTTGAATTTGATATGTGAGAGGGAAGAAAGACCCTAAGAGTAATGGAAATGAGATTCACAAGCGTGCGTTTAACTTTATAATCTCGTAACCCTATTGTCAATAACTGACAGCACTGCATCGATTACTGCAGTTTGGCAATTGCAGCAATAAATAATAATGATCTGCAGAGTTGTCATCTCAATCATTGTGCGAAGCAACATTACAAAGTCATTTTTTGACATATTTAAATTGTAAAAGTGAAACAGAACGCTACTACAATACTGCCAAACGAAAGTCGCGAAAACAGGCAAAATACAACACAATCTTGAGTTTACTCACCAACATTATAACTCCGTGATTTCAGATTATCTCTCGGGTTATAGGATCAGTTACTGCACATATATTGGTTCAGCGGGCAATGAAATTTACCGAATTAACGAGGTAAATTGTGACGGTTCAACCTTGAAAATTGCGCCTAATGTTTGAACGCGATGCTGCAATGATTGGTTTTTGTTCTTTCGACTCAGATATGTTATGTGTACGTTTACAGTTCATAAACCAGTCTGCTGACTGTAAACAGGGGGAAGTAACCGTCTCGATACCGAATTAAGTCACTGTCGCGGAAAACCACACTTCACCTTGCATGCTTTTGTTTGATTTCTTTTTAAACAAGCAAAATTCACAAAGCTCAATTCTTTATAGAATGTTGGCAGAATGGGATGCATCTCTCTCTCTCAAAGAAAAACAAAAACTATATATTTTTAAATTTTATTTAGTAAGTAAATAACTGACAATTATTTTTTTTTCTTCTCCTGGAAGCAGATTGTCATTGAAACAAATAAATGACAGTTCTTTCATAAACTTAATGCCAGAAGTTAATATCACAAGATTTACTGAGAGTATATTTGATGGTGCATACATTATCAGTAAATAGGATTTACAAGTACTTGCCATCAAATATCTTGCAGTATTAAGTTAGTCTGTAAATAACTTTGCAATCAGCAATTACTGTTTTGCAGGATTTTACTAAATGGAATTCTTTACCCATTCTTCCATTCCCTGACAAAATGACTGCATAGCTAATTGAGTGTACAATCACTTAAAAGAATTTCCTTTATGCAAAAAAAGCTCAATTTTTTCTCTAACATGTATAATATTTGAAAATGAGAAAAAAGACATTTGTAGAAAAAGTAATATTTCATATTTTGTCTTGGTCAAGAAATAATTCAGTTTATTTTGAAATATATTAATGATGTTCATAGTTAATTTAAACATAGAGAAATGTTGAAATAATATATTTTATTTATGTATCAGCTAAGTACAAGTAATTCAAGTTCTTAGCATTTTGCAACACTGAAAATGTATATTATTAAACTCAAGTGCATTATCAGATGCTATAAATAAAAACTAGATTACCAGTAGCATCTTTTAATTTGATAGTGTAGTTTCTTATACTGAGTATGGTCTAGTCACAACATATATTCAACATTTCAGGAAGTACTGATCTCATGCAGAACTGCCCTTTCACGACTGATTATTGCAAGCTTACATCAAGTACTTTAGATTTTGCAAGCTTGCAGACTTGGAAAAATTCCTTTTGCAAGCCTGAACTTTAGAATTTGCAAGCATGTAAGCTTGCAGACTTGGAAAAATTCCTTTTGCAAGCTTGCGCAAGCATGAACTTTAAATTTTGCAAGCTTGCAGACTTTGAAAAATTCCTTTTGCAAGCTTGCGCAAGCTTGTGTGAGCACCCTTACTAGCTTGCAGAAGCTCACTTAAGCTTTTCGTAAGCTTGCAGCATGCTTGCTGCAAGCTTGTCATAAGCATGCATTTTGGTTTGGGAGGCTGCGTGATTTCCAATTTGAACAGCGCAATAAAAAAATGACAATTATCACATAGCTAGAATAGCCCTATCTAAGAATCAAATTTTCACGCTGGAAATGAATTTAAAAATAAAACCGTTTACAACAGAGCTAACACGTAGATTGTAAAAGACCTTGGCAATAGCCAATCGTTTTCACTTGATGTTTACAAAAGCTGTGAGCTAAAAATAGTGCTGAAGAAATCTTTTAATCTAATCGGGTCAAGCCAGTTTTCCAAAAAGAGACTTAAATCCAATGAAAATTATCATTACAATAAAATGTAATGAAACAAAATTAAAAATAAAAAAGAATTTAAAACTAACACACAAACAATTTAATTACATATATGTAACAGTAGTAAATTGATTTGGATCCAAATACTTTCTACTTCTCCTGCTTCTAGATTGTGTTATCTTGCATAGTTGATAGCATTTGACACATACACCTCTCCCTCAATAACTCGTGCACAACGGGGTCCAAAAACATTGACACCACTATAAGTGAGGGTACAAGTTACTGAGGGATCTTCAAAAAAATATAAGAAGCGGTGCCATCTCTGTTGGACACTAAGAAAACTGCAAGGGGGGTTGCGGCTGGGCTGTTTAATGGCTTAATACTCCTTTTATAATCACACTGGGACAAATTGTCAGTAAAGTGCTTTTTCTAATGAAGTAGTTCTTTTTTCTGTATAAATTACATTTAATTTCACAGTGCTGAACCTCTGAAAAATCATGAACAATATTCCAACTGGTTTCAACAGCTTCATGTGTACCGAAAACATTGGGTATTATTAGGTCACTGCTTTTTTTGTTGATGCAATTCACAACCAAGCAAGATAACATTTTTTTTTTTAAAACTAGTGACATTTCATGAAACAACTGTCAATGTAGAAGCCCAGTTTTCTTTTATTTTTCTTTTAGTAAAATATTGATATCATGATTTTATTGCAAGTTTAAGTGAAAGTTCTCATCCTTGAGAAAATCTCTGAGTGCCAATTCCTGAATCTTAAGTTGACTGCAAACTTGCTTCTCCACAATGAACTGTATCTCTGAATCAGAGCTTTTTCATTTCACCAAGAATTCATTTCACTTGGTTGTCTTGCTATTTTCGATCAGATTTAGGCTAATTTAAGGTAGTTTAATTACATTAAGTAAACAATATTTATAACACTGTTTGGTTCATCAATTGAAATGAGGTGACCTAACACATGAGTAGGGCCATGAGACCTTAAGTAGGTAGGATTTGCATGCATTTTAACTTTTTTTCCCACCCCCTTTATTTGATTTGATACAATAGACTTAATGAACATGAAAATATAAAGCAGGTCTGCTTTTAATTCAGTGCAACAATACAACAGATACTTCTGCAAATCAGATGTCAAAATACTGTACTTAATTAGGTTCTCACAGAAATGCTCGTGGACATAGCTGTTATGCTAGATTTATATATTTTACATTTGAATACAAGAGGGCACATTGCATTTCTGATGATTTACACTGAAACCAAACTAAACAATAAAAATGTTGTTTGGAAAGATAATTTAACAAGATATGACTTCTTACTGAAAGTTGAGAATTTCATGATGTTGATTCAAATATCTAGGTTCTGTCTCACCTTTTTTGGATGATAAAGCGAGTAATATATCAAAGTTTAAGTTACCAATTTTTGATAATGATTTTTTTCATGTTCGACAGATAGAGTTCAGTTTTTGGGTATTCTCTAGTTTTAAAAAATGGGATCCATGCCTGACCCTGCATTATAAGCGGGTTCGCAAGTTATCAAGGAGTGAGCTGTCAAGGGAGTGGTATATTGTGAACCTGCTTATAATGCAGGGTCAGGCATGGATCCCATTTTTTTAAACTAGTAGTTAACAGACCACTGTTTCTTATCTGTGAAAAAGAGACAGTTTCATCATGATCAGAATATTTATTTGCAGTTATTTGATTAATTACGAGGCAGTTTGATAATCTTCATTTGGGTAATATGATAACCTTCATTTATTATGCTTATTATTACATATTAAATACAACCAGTAGTGTTACAATCATGACATATGTTCATCAAGTATTTCAAAATAGTTCTGAGTCAATGGAGAAAGTTTCATTTCATGAGGAATATTTAGTGTGCATGTGGAATTTTCTTGTTTATGTCCATCCCCACAGCATCTTGTGTTTGATTCATCTGCTATGTTTAAGCACATTGGTAGTTTGGGTTTCCTTCCCACTCTGACAACAAGGAGTGTTAAGTGTTTTTTTAGAATGTTTACAGTCAAGTCCATGTTGATCAATAATGACACTGTCCTTTTATTGGTTTGATATATTCCTTCTCCTGGAATAAATATTGGCGTACTTGTCCATTCTGATGATAGAAGAACCTGTATTGCTTTATAAATGTCATTGTGATATTCATATCTAGCCATTTCAGAAGTTCATTTACTGGGTAGACATTTACATCAGACTTGGAAAGATTCCTGACACAAATATTTGTTGTACCTTTCATATTTTCTCAGATTTAAGATATTAATGTGTTGTAGTTGGGTTTGATTTCCTGTAATGTTTGTTCACTACTGTGAACATTTCCTCTGATTCGTAGGTTTATATTTTGAAAGTCTGATAGGTCCATGCACTTTAACTTGTGCCTGATCTTGTTGATCCTCATCTGACCCCCAGTTTCGACACCATGGGGAATTTTGACTTACAATCTTGCACCCCTTGTGGAAACAGGAATAAGCATGTGCTATTAAATGGGTATGTAATAATTTGGCAGTTAAATTTTCTTTAGTGTAAGTTTTATGGAGATTTGTTTCAAAGTTGCCAAAATCCGGAGAGGTTTTCATTGTTGTATTTATATAGATAAGGAATCATTTTTGATACATTTTGTGGTAGTTCTTCATGCGAAATTTTGCATTGAACTTCTATACTTCTGTTGTCTTTTCAGAAATCTAGGTGTTGATTCTGTTGATTCTTTTGTTGATTTGCACAATCAGTCTGTGTATTGATAGTGGATGTTCTCACTTTTTCAAATCCCTTTCCATTTGTTTGTTTTGCAGTAGTTATTTTTCTAACAGGGTAATTTTCTCCTTTTAATGCCTTTATTCATTTGCCAGTTGAGTGCTTTTTTCTGAGCAATTAATTATTTGAACAGCATTTAATAAGTCCAGCAGTGCTAAGCATTTGACAGACAGCTTCAAGGCAGTGTTAACCATTTGACAGACAGCTTCTAGGGTAGAAATCCTTGGCAGGGAATCTTTTACTTTGACCCTGGGAATCTGCTACTTTTACCTCTCAGTTCTTGGTTGATTGATGGCTTGATTCAGCTAAATGGGTAATGTATCCTGACACCTGCTGGTTCATTTTATTTGTTGTGTGCATTGTTACAATCTCTTGATGATTATTACTTGTCTCTACCTTGTACATATGTCCAGTTCAGGTATTACTGTTATTAAAGGTAAGATTTTAATCTAAGCATTGTTTTACAGTTTTGATTATCTCTGGGAAAGTGGTAATTATCATGGTTTGTTGACTGAATTGGACATTGAAATTTGATACTGGACTGTAAATTACCCAATTTTAGCATGGTTGTATATATGCTTGTATACTTCTTGACATTTATTGTGGTCACTTAAAAATGTACAGAGTATGATATTGTTTTGCTTGGTGCCATATAAAAACACCTGAATACATAATATTTTACTAGGAAATAAACTTTCGCTTGAGTCAGAGAAAATGCATATATGTGAGAGAGAGAGAGAGAGGAATTTGAGGAATTAGTTCCACAAAATTTTCTGTCAGCATCCACAAAGTTATTATCTTTTTTCATTATTAATACTAAATATGGACAAAGCTTTAAAAACTAGAGGAACTTGAAAACAATTGTTTTCATAACATATGCAGTCAGCAATGTGAAGGAAATTACCCCTCTGATCCAAATGGGGCCAGGTGGTCTATGGCAGTTGCCTTTACAGATCACTTGCATCTTGCCTTAGTCTGCATGGGTTTGAGTCTCTGGCTTGGCCATTGTGGGTAAACCATGTTAGTAGTTTCCCATGGGTCAGTGGTTTTTCCTCCACCAAATATACTGGCTGTCATGTATAGCCTATCATGTGCTGAAAAATGCTGTTAAACCCACAAAAACAAAAATAAAGCATATTTGGCAAACTGCTTTTACATTAGCACTTAGGTGTCAACTAGGTGTGCAATCTGGGATGAACTTGGGCTTCTTTAATGTTTGAATGGGCTGAAATAATGTTTAATTTTATATGTGACTCCAAGTATTGATGTAATGTCATTCTTTTCAAGCATGAATGGATGAAAAGTAAAGAAACGACAAGTGTAAGAAGTTTCATGTTACTTTGTTGAGGAACGAAAAATTATCAAATCAGTTCATGATAGCCCCAGACTTGCTGACTAAAAATTTGACCAGTCTTCTTAAAGTGACCCTTAAATTATTGACTCGCAGAATAATAGCAGAATTATGAAAATACTATAGTTGATGGCAAATCTGGTTAATGGCTTATCTGTTTTTGATCCAGATTCAGTTTCATATTAGGCATCAAAGGGGTTGTTCAGGGAAATATATATTTCATGTAACTTTTAGTGGAGTATCTCAAATACTATAAACTGCTCATTTTTTTCATGCAAAATGCCCGAATATGATCAAGCTAATGCTGTTAGCATGTTTGAAATGGCGCCCTGCAGATAAAAATAAATTCAAGGTTAAGGGGACAATAAGCCTCTTAAAACATTGAAATAATCAACGCAGCAAGGTGAAAGGGACAATAAGCTTCTTAAAAAGTTATAACAATGAATGCAGCAAGGTAAAAGGGACAATAAGCCTCTTCAAAGGTTTTACTAAACAGTGCAGAAGTACATGTATGAAAAAGGTACATTCAGATTCTTGGAAAAAATGCAGGCAAGTAAACAATTAACATTTATTTGACAGCATGTCATGTTGATTTGAGAACATCTCCTGGCAGGAGAGATATGTATTGCCATTTGCCATTAAAAAAAATACCCTATGATTGAGAGTTGAGAGATCAAAAAGTCATTGAGCTCTTTGGAGTTTGGAACTTCTTTTTCTATAACTGCCAGATGTAATTAAGGTCAGAGTGTATTTCACAAATTTTACAATTGACTGTTTGCCTTTGCGGCATCAATCTCAGATCACACTTGTGAGCTTTCATAAATGCATTATTTTCCCATGTAGACTTAGCAGTACATGACATTTTCTTACAGTGGACTGAAAATTGGTCTGCCTTGTGTAAAAATGTTGACTGCCTTACTGAGGTCTTCGGTTTGTTAGGTAACCCCATGTAAATCCCTTTATGATTACACCCACAATGTGACAAATTTTTTTCATCACAACACCTGAATATTTAATTTACTTCATGATGGTCAGTGACCAGTTGTTATTTTGTATGTGTCCAGATCTACAAATGATTTTGTAATGTTAGGGATAAAAGTGTTTCCTATTCTGGTTTTAAAATTAGGATAGGCAGGTCAGTT